>JAPFFP010074760.1:9570-23513 GCA_026153255.1 Solanum medicagineum | reverse complement strand
ATTTTGAAAAGTAGGTGTAGGTATCTGAGTCTAAGATTTATGTGATGTATGCTACGGAGTTGTGGTCTGTATGTTACTATATTATATATATATAGATTGAGTCTGTTTCTTGAAGACAAGCAACAATTTAAGTTGAAGGTGTTGATCTGCTGCCAAAATACAATATTTTTTATGCTTAAAACTTGAAATTTTGCATGTTCTCAATGCGATGTTCGTGGGTTTTATGTATTTTTGTTCTTATATTTGTAGGATTATAGGTTGGCCATGATTATGGGGAAAGTTACAGAAGTTGTTGTAGATTTGTTGTTATACGAGACCCTCTGCGGGACTTAGACCATTCTATGGGCCGTAGGGTGGTTTCGTGAAGATTTCTAGTGAGGGGCTGATTTTTGAAGTTCATTCTACGAACATACAGAAGAGTCGTAGAAGATTTTACAAGTCGTAGAAGAGGACTCATGCCCTGAGGATCAGAAACTTGGATATTCAAGAATGTCATCAGATGAAACCCCCTTAATGGGTCGTAAACCACTTTATGAGTCATAGAGGGATGTTGTAAAGTCGAAGTCCAAATTTCCAGCAGCTGAGTACTAGACCTTGATTACGGGCCATAAACTTCAATATGAGTCATAAAGAGCTTCGTATAGAGTGCCAACCAGTTCTCCTAGATACATCTTTTAGGTTATTTTTCATAGGTTTTCACCTGCTACTCAGAGAACTCAATATTTTGAGAGAGAAAATTGTAAAAGAGTCTTTGAGAACATTTGTGGTTGAATTTGATCTTTAAGCTTGTGATTTTCATTGAAGTTGGATTGCTTGTTCTTAAGCATATACACATGGCATGAATAGCTAAATCTACAACCAGGATTGTGAGAACCATGAAGAACTAACAAAGTAAAATCAGATAATTCACAATTCTTGGAAGGTGCATATGCATATAGTAATTAACTCTCTTCGTTTTTCATGTTTTCTAGTGGTAGCCAATATTAGAACTCGCCTAGTGTTACTTTCTGGACTAAGGAAGTAATGAATAGGAAAAGAGATTAATTAACAGGATTCAATTGATGCGTTCTCGTCTAATCAACCAAACTGGTGTAAGGCTAGGTTGTACTGGGACTAATAGGTAGTGGTTAGTAATGCGCACTTTGGAGATGGGTCAAGTGACATAGTGAAATTCACCTCTCCCCTTTCAGCAAAGGGCTTGGTAAACTAAAATTACCATCTTGCATGCTATACACTAGAAAAGAATTAGGTTATCCAGTGATACTGAGTTAGGGAAACATGGGGAACACAATACCCTAGTTGCTCTCCATTATTGACTTTTCTCTCATAATAGTTAGTTAGTTTTACTTTCTTATTGATTATTACAACCCCCCCCCTTGGGGAATTAAGTTGGTTAACCATTCGGATAGCAAATTGGTGAATTTTCTTGAGTCTATGTATTCCCTGTGGGTTCGACCCTAACCTTGGTTAGGTTCTTTATCTTGACAGCGACCGCTTTATCCTCTAAAAAAGAGGTGTAACTTGGGCGACATCCTAAAGCCCTTTGAAATAATGTGTGGCACAAGTATGGTTTCACTTGGTGTAGTATTAGAAAAGGGCATAGAGAAGATATTGCATACCATATACTATACTAGCGAAGCCCTATATGCAGCACAAAAGAACTATACTGTCACAGAACAGGAGCTACACGCGATGGCCTTTGCATTTTAGAATTTTAAGTCTTACCTCTTGAGGAACAAAGTCATTGTAAATAGTGACCGTTCCGCACTACAATACTTTATGGCGAAGAAGGACGCAAAACTGAGACTAATTCAATGGGTACTTCTTCTTCAAGAGTTTGACTTTGATGTCATTGACAGGAAGGGGATTGAAAATCAGGTTACATATCACCTTCCAGATTAAAAGATGGATCTATGGCAACATTTGATGATGGGATGGAGATTGATGATTCATTCCCTAATGAGAGAGTGTTGGCAGCATCCCATGACTTCAACCTTGGTTCGCAGACTATGCAAATTATTTGGTTAGTGATATTGTGCCATCGGACTTGAGTACCCACAAACGCTGCAAGTTCATGTCTGATGTGAGAAAGTTCTTTTGGGATGATCCATAATTGTTTTGCGTGTGCGCAGATGGGATTATTTGTTGTTGTGTACCTAAGGTCGAAATGATGAGTATCCTAAAGGCGTGCCACTCATCTCTAGTAGATGGACATCATAGTGGAGCTCGGACAACACATAAGATTTTGCAGTGTGGCTATGATTGACCAACCATCCAACAAGATACCCACGACTATGCCAAAGCATGTGACATATGCCAGATAGAAGGTGGTGTATCCCGCAAGCATGAGCTTACTCTAAATCCCATCATGGTGATTGAATTGTTTG
Source organism: Solanum medicagineum (assembly GCA_026153255.1). Classification (NCBI taxonomy): domain Eukaryota; kingdom Viridiplantae; phylum Streptophyta; class Magnoliopsida; order Solanales; family Solanaceae; genus Solanum; species Solanum medicagineum. Next base: position 21,126 of record JAPFFP010074760.1, on the reverse strand, counting down.
ACATATATGGGATAGATTTCATGGGTCCATTGTTTAGCTAGGATGGGAAAAAATACACATTAGTGGTTGTGGATTATGTATCAAAATGGGTGGAGGTAGTTTCTCTCCCTAGCAATGAAGGCAAAAGTGTCACAGCATTTCTAAAAAGGAATATCTTCTCAAGGTTTGGCACTCCTCAGGCGGTCATTAGTGGTAGAGGTTCCTATTTCTGCAACAGATTGTTCAAAGCTCTACTTGAGAAATATGGAGTAAAACATCGGGTGTAAAATCCCTACTATCTACAAACAAGCAAGCAACTGGAGGTGTCGCACAGGGAAATCAAACAGAATCTATACAAGACTGTGAATGCAAACTAGACAAATTGGCCGCAAAAGCTTGATGACACATTGTAGGCATACCGGACTACATTCAAGACCCCCATAGGCATGTCCCCTTACCAACTTGACTTTCGTAAAGGTTGTCACTTACAGGTGGAGCTTGACCACAAGGCGATATGGGCGATCAAAAAGTTGAATTTGGACTAGATCGATGCGGCAAATTCAAGGTTGAGCCAACTCAATGAGCTTGTTGAATTCTTATTGAAGGCATATGAGATCTTTCCCTATATAAATAGAGGCTGAAGTTGCAGCATGATCATCACATAAAGCATTGCCAATTTGCACCAGGGGACTTAGTGTTGCTATACAACTCCAGATTGCAGTTGTTCCCTGGGAAATTCAAGTCCAGATGGTTAGGACCTTTCAGAGTGTCACATGAGTTTTACCACGGGGCCATTGAGTTGGAGAAGAGAATTGGTGCAAAATTTAAAGTGAATGGCCAAAGAGTCAAATTGTTTCTTATCAATGTAGAATAAATAAAGATAGTGGAAGCATGGACACTTGCTGAAGTTTGTGTCCAAGTTGTCTAAGTCGTGATACGACACTAAATCATTTGCTTCTTGGGAGGCAACCCAAGGTAAAGACCAGCACTCAAGTGCCCAGGTATGCTTTATGACACCTGTGCTTTACTATAACATTTTGTGCATTGAGGACAATGTAAATCTTTCTCGATGGGGTTTGGGTAGCTATAGGCCTCAGTGAAGTCTGAGTAACTTTAGCCTATAACTATCCCAAATTTTGAATCCTAGGGGTTTTCTTGCATGTGTTCTTTTTCCCCAAGGATATTTACTTTCTATTGAATCGGCATATTTAGGATGTGTAGGTATTATTAGTAGCATGTAGTGCTAATGTCTATGGCATATGTTTGTTTTTGTATGAAAAATTATACCCACCAAAATTTTTGTTGGTTATCTTAATAGCAACCATGCATGATTGATTGTTTAATAGTGCTTGTTCTAATAAGTGAGGATGAATTGTGACGAAAACCATAATCGAGAGTCTTTGTTAATAGTGTAATCAGTGCCATGTACGTGTGAGCTTTCTTTGATAAATTCATATGTTGTGTTTCAATTCAGAACTTTCCATGTTCCTCTGACTTAGACCATAGGTTAGTTGGCTAGGAAATGATCTTAAGCCATTGTTCATATTAGTCCACTTAGCCTAAATAACCAACCAAATGTGTAATGTATCTCTTGATCCCAATGTTTGGGCCTTGCATTTACCCTTTCTTTGTAAAATCCTAAGTTACTTAGCCTTGTTAAATGTAAAATCCTGAAATTGGCCCTAGTCCTTCCTTGAATATTGTGCACCTTGACTGAGGCAAAAAGCTCAAGTTGAGGGTGGATACGAAAAGCGTCCTTGGTTTATATGTTGGATATTATGCACCTCGACTCAGGCCAAAAGCCTAAGTTGAGGGTGGCTGGTGAAAGGGTAAACATACAAAATGAGGTGAAAGTTAGTAATACATGGAAAAAGAGATAAAATTGTGTTCTGGATGCAAGATTGAGTAAATGCCTAATCAAAGAGCTAAAAAGAAAAATTATGAGAAAACAAAAGGCCATGAGCTAAAAATGAGAGTAAGGCATCTAAAAAAGATTCAAATAGAAGAAGGGGAAAATGAAGTGAAAAATGACAGTGTTGGTAGGGCAAAAGTGTATATAAACGCAGTGTCAAGAAGGGTCTTTAATCATTATATTCCCAAAAACATCATACCAAAGCCCCCCGAGCCTACATTACAAGCCAATAATGTCCTAAACTGATCCTAGTCCAAGTAATTGAAGTTCATAGTCATGAGTGTAGGAGCAAACATATGGTGTTGAACAGGGTATTTGAATGTCTTTTGTTAGAGAGAATAATTTTGTGTAGCCCCAAGCATTGAATCTAAATATATCATCCTGAGTGAGATATGGGACTTCTTTTTGTGAAGGCACTTGCCTTACATTGTTGATATTAGACTTATTCAGTGATTGTTGCTTATTGATGGTTGCCTTGCTTTTCATAGTTGCACTATCACATGTGTTGATCTACATTGGTTTACTTGATAGCTATCTGATATGCTTTTTTATGAATGGTGTGGGTATTTGTGCTTCAGTTTGAGATGATGTATGCCATCAGATTAAGGTCTATGTGTTACTGTACTACTTATGTAGATTGAGTCCGTCGCTTAAGGACAAGCAATAATTTTAAGTTGAGAGTGTCGATGCGCTATCAAATTATAGCACTTTTAATGCTTAAAACTTGAAATTTTGTGTGTTGTCAAAGTGATTTTAGTAGATTTGATGTGTTTTTATGTTTGTCTTGAAGGATTACAAGGTTGGCATGTTTTTTGGGCTAAGTGTGCAGAATTTGAAATGTTTGCTGTTCTACAACAACCTTTATAGGCCGTGAAAATTTTCACGAGCCATAGAGTAGGTTTTGTAGCAAAATACAGAGAAGGGGAGATTTTTTGAAGTTGAGTCTACGAACATGCAGACGAGCCGTAAAACATTATACAAGTCGTAGACAAGGTGCCATACCCTGAAGATTATAAAGTGGGGAGTTGTTGAAAAGTCATCAAATGAAACCCTCCAAGGGTGGTAAAACTTAATACGGCTCGTAGATAGGTCTCATAGAAGTCAACCCTAGATTTGCAAATGGAATCAACGAAACTCCAATTACAGGCCGTAAAACTTTATACGGCCCGTAAAGTTGCCCGTAGAGCCTGCCAACCCAGTTTTCCTAATTTGATTTGGCTTTGTATTTTAAATACAATAAATAGGATTTTTAGGTTATTTTTCATACAAATAATAGAGATCGGTAGGAACCCATGAGAAACATTGTGAGACACTTGGGAAACAATATTTTTTGTTCTAAATTCATACTTATGATTTTCATTGAAGAGCTTGGATTTCTTGTTCTTAATTTCATTGTGTAAGTGCTTAATTGTGCTATTCAATATCATGATTCTTGCATCTTCACTGAGTATGAGTAGCTAAATCCACAACTAGGGTTGTGGGAATCATGAAAAACTACCAAGGTAAAATCAAATAATTCATAAATCTTGGAAAGTGTGCGTGCATGTATTAATTAATTCTCTTCATTTTGATTGATTTTAATGGTGGCCAACGTTAGAACTCACCTAGTATTATTGACTGGATCAAGGTAGTAATGAATCGGAAGAAAGATTAATTAACAAGATCCGGTTGATATTTCTCATCTAATTAACCAAACTCGATCAAGGGAGGTTTTACTAGAATAATAGGTAAAGGTTAGTAATGTCACACTACGGGGATGGATCAAATAACATAATGAAATTTACCTATCGCCTAGATCAAAGGGTTTGGTAAATTTAACTTACCATTTTGCATGCTACACACTGGAAAAAAGAATTCGATCATCTGGTAATACCAAGTTAGGGAATCATGGGGAACATAATACCCTAGTTACTCTTCTTACTGATTTCACACACTTGTCTTAGTTAAGGATTTCTTTCTACAGTTTTATAACCCCCTCCCCCTTGGGTGATAAGTAGGTTAATCAACTCGAACTGCTTAAAATTACCCTAAGTTACCATATTCCCTTTGGATTTGACCCTAACCTTGGTTAGGTTATATATCTTTACCATGACCACTTTAACCTTCAAAAAGGAGGTGTAGCTTGGGCGACATCACTTAGCGAATCCAAGGTTGAATCTGCTATAGCAACTGAGTCAACTAGGATTCAGTGAGTGCCTGCCCTGCGCCAATAGTGGTAGTAGTGGGCCCCTTCTCTATATTAGTCTCAATCTGTGGGGACCCCTTAGTAGTGGGAGCAACTATGGTAGAAGAAGATGGAGGCTCAGAAGGTGGCGTTAGAGCTAACATCTCTGGCATTTGGACTGGAGGGTGTGGTGCTCACTAAAGGGCCACTGAATTCTTATCAGCCTTTATCAGGCTAGGATCTATTGTCCTTTGAACCTTAATCAAAGTGTCCAAGTGGTTAAGGATCTCTACTCCTAGAGGTATACAGAGATGATATGTCAAGCACAGGAAGGGGAAGGAGGTGGACCTCTTCAGGGCCGCCTTATAAATCTGCTCTTCAATCAGGTGGGCCTAGTCAATGTCATAGCAAGCTTAGATGTTGGTAACCAGTATCATGCAGTATGATGTCAGGGTTTTATATGCATGTTTGGGCCAAATCCGCGATTTAACAATAGCCACCAAAATTTATCATTGAAGCTGAGGGACGCCTTCACTATGGGTGCTAATGAAATAGATTCCCACCCAACGTCCTAGCCTTACTTAGTAATATAATCGACGACCATCTCATCAATGTGGCCTTGCAGGCCAAATCTCTCTTTAGGACCTTATCCCAAGTATGCCCTAGTTTGTAGTCGAACTCAACTGTGGTTCGGGGACCTGGTACTCAGGACCAAAAAGAATATGATGGATAAAGGCCTCTAATATGTCGACATGTACTCCTTTCACCCTTGTGTGTGTCAACTGGGCTTGAGTGATGGGTCTCTTCTCCTTAGGGGTCAACTCTAGGACTGTGGCGAAATATGTTGCAAAGAACTCTCGAAATGGGCAGGGTGTACTTCCTCGACAGTTTTGGCAGCGACCAAAGTTTGTATCGAGCAATGGTGTCCTAGAGTCTGGGTACATTGCCTAGCCCTAAAGTAATAATCCGAGGCTCCTCGAATATGGTGTGGGCTTGTCGGCCCTACTCATCCTACTATATGTCATCTCGGTAGAGTTACAAGTCCCACATGTACCACCAGTTAGATAATGCATCTGGAGGTGAAGGTGGTGCTTGGGGTGATGAAGATGACTCTGACTCTGACTTATCTCTAGATCCAGACTTGGATCCCTCTCTGTAGGAAGTCATCTATATAGAACTGTTGTCCCTACCACCTCTCTCGTCAGCCTAGGGAGGGCGGACCACAATAGACTAAGTCTGGAGCTACCCTGACTATCTAGCAGCTACGCGTATCTATGGTCGCTCAGTGCCCACATCTTGCTGGAAACCAAGGTCCTCAAGAAATCCGCTGGCCTCAAAATTGCCCTAGGGGTCCGAGGACTCATCTCTCGAACGCCACTGCGTGGCCTGAATCTCACTCTTCCTGGGTTATGGGGCCATGGTACCTGAAATGTACATATTTAAAAAATCACTTAGCGCTACAAGTATAGAAATGAAAAACAAGAAGTTATCATAAATGATGACAGAAGAACCTACGAAGGCTCATTTACAGGCTGTAGGGAAAACTACGAGCCGTAAAAGGCCTTTTTAGGTGGCAGGCTATGGTCAATTCGTTACTAGAATTGCACCTATGAGACTAGGTACGACTCATAGAACATTCTATGGGATATAGACTGAGTCATAGATGTAGGTCCAGACTTGAACATTTGCAGGCATTACCCTACGAATCCTGTCTACAGCCCGTAGAAGGTTTCGCCTGATGGAATCTCAGAAACCCCAAGCTGCTGGTTCTATTTACGAAGGGAAACTATGGCTTGTAGATTATTCCATGGGCCATAGAAGACCCTCGTGGTGTGAAGACTCCAGTAGCTTAGGTTTTCCAAGCCCATCAAATGGGTCCCCAAACAGGATTATCAACAGACCATAACAATTATACACAGCATTGAAACAATAGTTTCATGCAACTAAACAATCCCAACATATTCCCCAATGTCCCACATGCGAAAATATGTACTACCCCATCAAACGTCATTTTACACATTAGCAACATATTCCGACCATTGTTCGATACTAGAAGTTATGCCATTATACACACATGCGCAATCACATGCCATTTTTCAAATAATGATTTCCATATACTTCCAACGGTATGTGACTACGTGATTTCAAGCAACGAAAGTCAAAGATAACATGACAAATTTCATTAAGCACATTAAACACACATTCCACCATTACATAATTCTAGTCAAGGCAATTACCCAGTCAATGTTAAGCACATAATATTTCACATACAAGAGCAACACGCACTGTGAGCACACGAATTTTGGGATACCGTACCTAACAACAACCCTAAGCTAATGATACCAATTATAGTAATATAAAAAAATTAAAGTCAAGAACTTACCAAATTTTGACCACAAAGTTTGAGAAATTGGAGGAAACTAAAATAGGTAGAACCCTAGGTGGAGAGTTGCTTCAGCATAGAGATGAAGTGCTGAAATTTACCATCCTCCTCTTTCTTTTTGAGTCTCTAAAGGAAAGGAGTGGAAGGTCTAGGAATAGGTTTCAACTTCTGCGGCGTCACTGCTACATGACTCGCCCTATCCTAGCATAAGTATCTCCGATCTTTGTATCATTGCTCTCAACCATCTCCTCGTTAACATCATCATCAATAGGCATTGGAGGGTTAATGGTTTGTTTGCCACCGTGTGTAGTCATTGCCATACACTACCCTCATTCTTGGGTTTTGAACTGTGTTGCTAGCAATGTACCTTTCTAATTATGGTTTAATTGAGTTGACATCTCATTGAATCGTTGCTCCAGTTGCTTGATAGCAACACAATGAGACTTAGCTTTCTAATTAATACTAGAGATATCAGATTGCATCACTTTAAAGGTTTTATCCTGAGACCCCAAAAAGTACTTGAAAATAAGCCTCGAAAGTGCCCACAATCATAATTTCATATACCTCAAAATTCGTGAGTGATATCAAAAATCCAATTTCATATTCGTCATTAGGGGGCAAAATTGATTGTGAAATGGGTCTAACACCGATTTCAGAGTAAACAAATCACAATTTCAAAATTCATAATTTTGCTTATACAGTGTCTATCCACGATAGTACCTAGACGTGACTCCATTGCGGACCTGTGTAAATTTTGCCTCCGCGATAGGTACGCGTAGCAGACCAGATGCGGACCTGTGTATTTTGTTACCAGTGATTTTATCTCGGTCCAAAGCTTTTGGGTCTTGGGCCTACGTTCTCCCATGCATAAAAATACCAATACTTAGCCATATTTCACTTTCATATCATACAAGACATTCCCCAATGCACTTTCAAACACTTAGACAAATATTTCACCCTAAATTCAAGTCCCATAACTCAATTTGGATCTTAAGGATTTCATCAAGCTTCAAGTCTCCATTTCCAATCTTTATCAAGAATTCTCCAAAGTGCACATATGTGGGTTTCAACCATTGGGTCCTTTCACCCATGGTGCCCAAGATTTCTTTTTACTTAAATTTTATATTTCTAAGTTGATTTTACTTATAGGTCTTCTATCATGAATTGAACCATGAATTATGCTGGGGTTTTGTAAAAGAGTGATTGTTTTAGCATGTTTTGAGTTGTTAATCTTATATCTATCTTGAGATTTGATGAAGCATTTTGATGTATATTGTATGTTGGGGTTACCAATTATTGGTGGGAAGATTTACTTCAAGATTTCTTGTGTGATTTCACTCTTTAATTTCATGTTTTTACACTAGCATTGTACACCTACCAACTGCTTCATAAAAGATCCGGTTAATGTATCTTGAGTTGTTGAAGGCCTAAGGCTTGTCATATGAGTTAAATGACTTTATGATGATGAAAAGGGTGTCATGTATGTGTTAGCATCATGAGAAGTATGTATGTGTTAGTTTCATGAGGGGTATCTATATGTCGGTGTCATGATAAGTATGTATGTGTTGATGTCATGTGAAGTATCTATTGTGTTGTGAGTTGACCATAGCCAATTGAGGGGTAATGCCTTAATCACCTAGATGGGGGTGGTATTCCATCAAGTAATTAAGGGGTTGGTACCTAAATCATCTAATATAGGGGTAGTATATCATCAACCAATTGAGGGTTGGTACCTCAATCATCTTGTATGGGGGCAGTATGCTATCAACCAATTGAGGGGTCGGTACCTCAATCGTCTCGGATAGGGGCGGTAATGCCATCAACCAATTGAGGGGTTGGTACCTAAATCACTACTAAGGAGTGGTCTACCTTAGATTCTAAGTACTAAGCTGCTTGGTCTATGATGATGGTCTATTCCTATACATATAATATGTTCTATATACAAGCATGTTTACTTCAAGAATTACTCATGCATGCCATATTGTTATATGATCATCTATTGCTTAAATATGCATTTTGCCTATATTGATTATCTATTGCTGCATTGCATCCTACATACTTAGTACATTCAAATGTACTAATGCATACTTTATGCCTACATGATGTTACCATGTAGGAATCGGAGCACCACTTGATCATCCTCCTCCTCCATGTGGCTAGTACGATTTCTCTTCAAAGCAAGTGGTGAGTCCTCAACTTCGAGGAAAATGTCTTAGTCTCATGCTATGTATAAAGATCTCTTTCCTTTTTATTATATACTTGACAATGAGGGTGAGCTCGGTTGCTTGTCTTGGCCCCCGCTTAGCCCTATGTTTAGAAGTGTTGTTGGACAAGATATGTATTGATACTATAAGCCTTGAGACTCTTTGATGTTTTATGCTATGAAAGATGTCCCTTATCCCTGGTTATCCCTATTTACTATCTTTTATTGTTATTTTATTGCTTCTGAGACCAAGGATGTGTAATGATATGATAAGAAGCTTTCTTGGGGACCATTCGGGTTCCCCATACGCCATGTCAGGTCTAGGCCCTAGGCTTTGGTCGTGACAAACTTGGTATTAGAGCACTAGGTTGTTAATGGTCCTTGACATCCAACACACCATGTTGATTAGAGTCTTATTCATGGTTGTGTTGTGCACCACAACTATGAGTAAGAGGCTATGAGAAGTTAAGGTAAGGTTTCCCCCTAATGATTGTTCTTTTCTATGCTAGATCACGCCTAACACAAGAGGAAGAAGAGCCTGCACACCCGAGGAACAACTGGCTCATTGTGAGCTCCAGGATGCTCTAACTTTACTAGCTCAAGTTGTGTCTAAGCCAACCAAGGGGCCCAAGCCCCTCATTCCCCTACTCCGGCATCTTAGGTGAGAGAATTTATGAGAATGAACCCACCGGAGTTCAATGGGTCTATGGTGGATGAGGAAACTCAAGAATTTATCGATGAGGTATATAAGGTGTTATTCATAATAGGTGTGAGGTCGGATGAAAAGGCTGATTTGGCGGCTTACAAACTGAAGGGTATGGCTCAAATTTGGTACACTCAATGGAAGGAGGAGAAGAGGAACAACCATATGGTTCTATGGGAGGAGTTTAAAGTTGCTTTCCACAATCGGTTCTTCCTTCTTGAGCTTAGGGAAGCCAAATTAGTGGAGTTAATGAATTTGAAGCAAGGGTCTATGAGTGTGAGAGAGTATGCCCTCAAGGTCAACCAACTCTTAAAATATGCTTTACACTTGGTTGCCAACTCAAGGTCTAGAATGAATAAATTTTTCATGGGTGTGTCCGATTTGGTAAATGAAGAATGTTGTACCTCTATGTTAATTAATGACAGGGATTTGTCCCGCTTGATGACTTATGTTGAACAATTGGCGGGGGAGAAATTGAGGAAGAAGGGGTCTTAAGGCCAAGAGGGCCCATTTTGATTGAAAGTTCCAAAATCACAAGGGTGACCGGTTTCACCAAGGCCAAGGGTCTTTTCATGCTCCTAGTGAGAGATTTGCCAATGACTGCCGAAGGCCTCAAGAGGGTGATGGTATGATGCCTAGGCTTGTGTGCCAAAGTATGGTAAGGGTCATGCTGGATCATGCATGAGGGCTACTAGTGCTTGCTATGGTTGTGGGAAAGTAGTCCATAAGGGGGTTGATTGTCCAAGAAATCGCAACAAGGGTAAGGATTTTCGTCCTCAAGGTCGGTGCTAATGCGGTTCATTGGGTAGAGGAGGCCAACAAGGTGATGCCTTAAGGCACAATTGGTTTTATGCTTTACATGGGAGGCAAGGGGTTAATGAGGTGTTTGATGTCATCATTGGTATGTTAAAAGTCTTTGATTTTGATGTGTATGCATTCATAGACCCGAGTGCCACTTTTTCTTTTGTTACTCCTCTTATTGCCAAAAAGTTTCTTCTTGAGCCCGAATTGTTGTGTGTCTTATGAGTTGTCTACTCCTATTGGTGAATCTATTGTTGCTAGAAAGGTCTATAGAAATTATACCATTTGCATCTTGCATAAAATATTGCCTTATGATCTTGTTAAGTTGGATATGGTTGATTTTGGCTTCATTGTAGGGATAGATTGGTTTCATGCATATTATGCCTCTATTGGTTGTAGGCCCTGTAGGGTAAAGTTCCAATTCCCAAATGAACCTGTACTTGAGTGGTAGAGTCATGATGTGATGGTTAAGGGTAGGTTCATCTCTTGCATTAAACCCCAAAAGTTGATCTCTAAGGGGTGTCTTTATCATCTTGTGAGGGTTAGGGATGTGAAGTTGAAAGTCCTTCCCATAGAGTCGGTTTCGGTGGTAAATGATTTCCTTGATGTCTATCCAAATGAACTTTCTGATGTTCCTCCCGAAAGGGAAATAGACTTTGGGATAGACCTCCTCCTCGATACTCGACCTATTTCTATTCCCCCTTACCGTATGGCCCCGACGAAGTTAAAGGAGTTGAAGGAGCAATTAAGGGACTTGTTGGAGAAAGGTTTTATTAGGCCTGGCCAATCACCTTGGGGTGCACCGGTGTTGTTTATAAAGAAGAAGGATGGGTCTCTTAGGATGTGTATTGACTATCGGCAGCTTAATAGCGTCACCATCAAGAATAGGTATCCTCTTCCATGAATTGATGATTTGTTTGACCAACTTCAAGGGGCTAGCCACTTCTCTAAGATTGATCTTCGGTCCAGATATCATCAAGTGAAGGTGAGGGAGTGTGACATACCCAAGACGGCCTTCCGGACTAGGTACTGGCATTATGAACTTGTGTTTATGTATTTTGGGTTGACCAATGCACCGACTATCTTCATGGATCTTATGAATAGGGTCTTTAAACCCTACCTCGATTTGTTTTTGGTGGTCTTCATTAATGATATTTTGATCTATTCTCATAGTTAGGAGGAGCACGTGGCTCATTTGAGGATAGTGCTGCAAATATTAAGGGAAGAGAAGTTGTATGCTAAATATGAGAAGTGTGAATTTTGGTTGAAGGAGGTTGCCTTTCTAGGTCATGTGGTATTGGGGAATAGTATTAAGGTGGATCTTAAAAATATGGATGTAATTAGAAATTGGCCTAGATTATTGACCCCATTGGACATTAGAATTTTCTTGGGCCTAGCGGGTTACTATCGA
>JAPFFP010074699.1:0-23521 GCA_026153255.1 Solanum medicagineum | reverse complement strand
GAATAATCATTTTCTTCAATTTCTTTCTCCGAATCAAGTATCTGAAACTTCACTACTCTCAATTTTTGTTTTTTAGGGCCACCAATAGATTGCACCCAAGTATTCATTTCACTTAATTGAGAAGGCTGACTAGCTGAATTAGTTTCTCCTTCCACCACTGATGCACTATGAACCACTAATATTTCTCTTTTGTTTCTTTCTTTCAAACTCATGCTGCATAAGAATAAGTTGTTTCAGACCATATATAGTGCCGATAGAGAATATATTATTAGCATAAACAATGGTGGATTCTAGTATCAAATATAAACACAACAAGCAGCAAAAGTAATATTATGCTTTAGCTTATAAAATATTTTAAAAACAAAAGTTAAAAGCAGTGATTTAGTTCATAGGAACGTTCTCACATAAATCAAATTTGACAACTTTCTAAACATTGGTGGTAGTGGAGACGGGTGCAGAATCTTCCTTAACTTTTACCCATCAGCCACAAAATCAACTTCATTTTCAGAGTTCCCAGTGACTATTTTTCAATATCATTCTTGTTGAATTTAGAATATCTTCAGGAACTTCTATTTCTAATTTTTAAACTTTTCGACACTTATAGTTCCATAATATTGGAAGATAGAAATTTGTTGGAATTTTTCAAAAACTGAATTTGGAAACTCAAAGGTTTTGGTTAGTAGCTATTGTTCATAAAAAATTCTCAGACCTTACTATGTGCAGAAAAATACATCATTTTGTTGGGAGTGAAATCACAACTTTAGTATTTGATCAAAACATACTACAGGGATACATAGTCATTCTTGTTAATAAGATTATTGTCTTCGGCAGTGTGCAGAATGATAAATAATATCTAAACACCTATGAACTTCTTTCAAGAATTCATTTATGAAACTTTTTCTATCTCACTGAAGTTGTAATATTGACAGTAGACATGAGTCATGAAGCTTATTATGAACAACAATGGGAAGAGTTTGGAGAGAATATTGAAATTAGTAGGAAAATTCTTTAAACAAGACTTCTCCTAGGCATCACATAGTGGAACCTGAGGTCTGGGATCTGAATGAAATTTATGTACCAAGTTACTTGCTAACAAGCGCCCTTGTACACTTAAATTCACAACTAGACTGGTCAAGCGTAAAGTTGAAAAGTCCTTTGTAGTATTTAAGAAGAGATCGATAAATATAACTAATCAATCTCAAAGTTGGAAATCTCTTTGTGTTGCTGATGTAAAGAAAATATATTAGAGTGTTTACAAATGTGCTAGTGTAGTAAGATATAATTGTTGCAGGGATTTGTTTGGGACATTGAGAATTTTACTCAATAGTCTTTTCCTATTGAGATGGGACTTTATCAAGGATCTGTGTTAAACCCTTTTCCTTTTGACTTATAATGGATGAGCTGACACGGGCTATCCAGGAGGAGGTTCCATGCTGTATACTATTTGCGGATGACATAGTACTGATTGATGAGATGCGGACTAAGTTAATGATAGATTGGAGGTTTGGATACATACTTTGGAATCTAAAGGGTTCAAACTGGGTAGGACTAAAACAAAATACTTGGAGTGCAAATTCAGTGTTGTGAGGGACAAAGCAGACATTAAAGTGAGGCTTGCCTCTCAATCTATTCCAATGAGAGAAAACTTTAAATATATTGGATCCATTATTGTGACACCTCGTAACTCTATGCTCTTATGTATCCATGTTTCAAGCCTCATTTGGTCAGGTTTGGGGCTTATTAGATTCATTAGAGACTCCTAGTACCTAAACAAGTTCAACATTGACCTCCAAGTTGAGTTTTGGGTGTTGTTTCATACAAGGGTCAAATTTAAACTAGCATAACTCTTAACATATTTGGAACTAGGTGGCCCACGGCATGTCAAATGAAAGGGATCTGTTTGAGTTAGCTTCGCAATGCACTTTGTTTCACCTCACTCCGTGGTCGGATGAAGGAGTTATGACCGTTTTCGTGAGACCCTCCCATGCAGTGAAGCCTCACGGGCACCCATGCGGACACTGTGGCCTTGTACGGGTCGTGTAAAGGGGTACGGGCTATCTCACCTGCGCGTGTGGTGGCCAGCAACATTTTCTTGTCTAAGTAACCCTTTTTGACTTTTTAGGCTATCTTAACCTTCCTAGAAGACCTATACTCTAATCTTAAGGACCTAATTTCATTACTCTCATCTCAGATACACTCTCAACTCTCTCAAATGCCTCCATCAAGCTCCAATTCAATTTCAAGGAAACCCAAGAGCAAGATTGGATTCAAAGATCATTCGCAAGTCCCCATTCTTCCCAAGCTCAATTCCAAGCAACAATAGACCTAAGTTATGTGGTGTTGAACCATTGGGTCCTTCCACCCATGGTGCCTAAACCCTCTTTTAATTGGTATTGCATGATTTAAAGTGGAGTTTACAAATGGGTTTACTAGTATGAACATGTCTATGAACTATGTTAAAGCTATGTAAAGTTGTGACTATTTTGCTATATTGTGAGCTATATATCTTGGATTTATTGTAAGTTTTAATGAGGGATTTTGATGTGAATGTCTTGGGGGTGTTGCAAGGTGCTGATTGATGATTTTACCACTGATTTTATCGCATGATTTCATCTCTAAATTTCATGGTCTTTTACCCCCATTGCACACCCGCCAAGTATTTGATAAAATGTCCGGTTATGGTTTCTCGAGGAATTGAAGGTCCAAAGCATGAGATATGATATGAATGATGTTATGATGATAAAGTGATGATTGAAATGTAATGGTTTGATGAACTAGTTCGATGAAAGGCTTAATCTGAAAAGGGACGGGCTCTCGTAAGGAAGGCCACTTAATCTGAAGAGGGATGAGCTCCCGTAAGTAAGGCCACTTAATTCGAAGAGGGACGGGCTCCCATAAGGAAGGCCACTTAATTCGAAAAGGGACGGTCTCCCATAAGGAAAGTCACTTAATCCAAAAAGTGACAAGCACCCGTAAGGAAGGCCACTTAATCTGAAAGACGGGTTCCTGTAAAGAAAGTCACTTAATCTGGAAAGGGGCGGGCTCTCGTAAGAAGGTGGCTCCGAAAGGTCTTATGTTATGACGGTTGAGGCTTCATTATACATTTATATCATGATCTATGTAATATGAACTATTTGCAAAGCATGACTTACTTAAGAGTTGGTTATACATGTCATATTGTTACTATGCTATCTAATGTCTATTGTTACGCATTTTGATTATGATGTCTATCTTTTGTTGCATTGCATCCCACATACAGAGTACATTCAAATGTACTAATGCATACTCTATGCCTACATGATGTTACCATGTAGGAACCAGAGCTCCATTTGGTCATCATCCTCCTCCACGTGGCTAGTGGTATCCATTCAAGCTAGTTGGTGAGTCCTCATGTGCGAGGGCAATATCTATGTTCTTAAGCTATGTATTAAAGACTATCCTTCTTTTTGGTATACTTTTACTATGAGGGTGAGCCCAGTTGCTTGTCTTGGCCCCCCTTAAGTCCTATGCTAGAGGTATTGTTGGACAAGTTATGTATTATGCTTGAGTTTTGACTTACTTAAGATATTCAAGCTATTTAAATATGAGTCTTTCCCATAGTCCAATTCCTCTTATTTATGTTTCTTACATTGTTTTGTATTGCTTCCGCGACCAAGGATGTGTAATGATATGCTAAGAGGCTTGTTTGGGGTTCCTTCGGGTTCCCCATTCACCGGTCACGTCTAGGCCCTAGTATTGGATCGTGACAATTATCCAAAGTCATGGCGATATTGACTATGATGTGACACATCGTATTAGGGCAGCATAGACGAAATGGAGGCTTGCCTCTGGAGTATTGAGACAACATGGACGTAATGGAGGCTTGCCTCTGGAGTATTGTGTGATAAAAAGATACTACCTAAACTTAAAGGTAAGTTTTACAGAATGGTGGTTAGACCATCTTTACATAATGGGGTGGAGTGCTGGCCAATCAAAAACTCACATGTTCAGAAGATGCATGTTGTGGAGATGAGTATGTTGATATGGATGTACGGACATACCAGGAGTGATAAGAATAGAACTGAGAGCATATGGGAGAAGCCAGATGAGGCCCTTGTGGCTGGAAAGATGAGGGAAGCAAGACTGCGATGGTTTGGACAGGTGCAAAGAAGAAGTATTGATGCTTCTATCAGAAAGTGCAAGAGGTAGGATTTAGGGGCTTCACGGAGGGGTAAAGATAGACCAAAGAAGTATTGGAGGGGGGGGAGATGATCAGACAAGATATGGTGAAACTTCATCTTACCGAGGACATGATCTTAGACAGAAAGGAGTGGAGGTCACGTATTAGAGTAGATAGCTAATAGGCTAGTGGGGGTACATTGAGGTCTGGCCTTGTGATTATAGTAGCTTATTACGACTAGTTGTATATTTATGTCCTGTGCTATCATTATCCGTCTTATATTTGTTGCTTTCATCATATTTACATACTATCATTTGCTTTTCATTATTAGTCGTTTTCCTTTTTTTCTTTTTTTTTTCTTATCTAGTATCTTCTACTTATGGGGCTTGATTTTTGAGATGAGAGTTTTCTAGAAATAGCCTCTCTATCTCTAAGAGGTAGTGGTAAGGTCTACGTACATTCTACCCTCCCCAGACCCCACTTGTGGTACTCCACTGGGTATGTTATTGTTGTTGTTGTTGTCATCGTCTTTGTAGTTATAAAAACTAATATTTTTTGACATGTAACAGCACATCCATTCTTTCATGCTAACGATATTAATACATATTGATCTAAACAATCTTTAAGAGAAAAGACTTAAAAATCCAAGAGCAGAATATCAAAATAACAAGGCACAACAATGACAAAGCCATTTGGATGCCTAGTACAATTGGACCATTCACTATGATGTCTTCCTAGGATACTATACAACAAAAGAAGAACTTAAATAAATACACAAGTAGTGCTTGGACTAATTTCATAACCCGGACCTAGGGTCTAGGAGTGATATGGTGAATGGGAACCCGAAAGTCCCCAAACAAGCCTCATAGCATCTATATACACATTATCGGTCCAGAAGCATACAAGGAATAGTAAAAACATAGTTCTAAGGGGCGGGAAAGTAGGACTCACGCTATGGGGATGTCATAGGGATAAGGGAGTAACATAGATTCACATAACACGTAACACAAAAGACTAAGGGGCGGGTAAGTATGACTCACGCTATGGGGGCAATGCAAGACTTAGGTTCCTCCACATCATAGCATGACTCCATAACATAAGTTCATAATCAATCCATAGAGACCATAATCATTACATAACCACATCCATAAATGTAATCTCCAAATACAACACTTAGCATATAAACGTAAAGGAGTCTACAAGATGTCCAACAATGCCTCTAATCATAAGATAGGGCAGGGGCTAAGGCACATCCTAGGCTCACCCTCAAGGTAAATAACATAACTAAGTATTATAGGTAGAGGGATGGTGGGTTGTCCTTGGAAGACTGGACTTACCACGACAAGTAAATGTCAAGATCCAAGCTAGATGTCATACGGTGGATGGATGCACTCCTCGGTCCCTACATGGTTAGGTCATGTAGGAAAAAGTATGTGTTAGTCCGTTTGAATGTACCAAGTATATGGGCATGAAATGCACATGAATCCATTAAACTTGCATTTCATAATTAGATGACAAGAGCACATATATAGAAAGAATCAAATAACAAGAGAATAGTATATCAACATTCCATGAAATGTATGATACATGAATATGAAAATACATCATTTATACTGAGGACAGGACCGTAACCGACACGAGACCAAGTAAGCTATAACTTGGTACTCCGTCGTCTCCCCTACAATGGATAAAGAAGTGACTTGCTTGCGAAAGGTAGATCATTAACATTCTTCTTTTTCTCTTCTTTCCCCCTTAGGGAATAAACATATACTTATGTTAGGCACATAGCTCAACGAAAATGAGTATGGACCCTTAGGATAGCCCCCATGCCTCCAATCCCATCTGTGCTAGTCATCATCCCACTAGAATACATATATATTGTGTGTGTGTTTATGTGTGTGTGTGTATGTGTATATATATATATGCTCGTAAAAGAGGTATAAGGCTTTCAAATCATTTATATGCATTCTAAGGCTTAAGGGCCAAATCACGTTCTTTGTAATCATAAATAATTGGCTAAAAAGCCAAGACATTCTTCATGTAATACTCTTCATGCATAGAAATAGATCCTATGGAGCACCTTCTTGAGAAATGAGTATGGACCATTGGGGATAGTCAATCCCGCCTCAAACTTCTGAAACGCCCCAAAAAGTCCCAAAAATGTCTCCCGAAATGCCCATAATTGTAATTTTCATAAATCTCAAAATTCGTACATGATATTGAAAATTTGACTTTATATTCTTGATCAGAGGTCTAAATTGAGTGGGAGATGAGTACACCCGGATTTTAGAAGACTCGTAGCGAATTTTTGCCAAAATTTCATAAAACAGCAAGGGTCTGTGATGCCTCCGCGAAGTGGACCCATCCTGAAGGTGTGTTTACACTTCCTTAATTTTCCTGTTTGGGCCTAAGACATTGGGGTCTTGGCCCCATGCCCACTTATGCGTAAAAACACCTATACTAAGCCATTTTTCACCTATGTCACTCAATAACACACTCTAAAACCTCTCAACCATTTCATCAAAATTCCCATCCAAATTCTAGTGTCTCAAGCTTAATTCCAGATCTCAAGAAATCCATTCAAGATTTAAGTCTCACTCAAGTTTATATCAAGCAAAACCCAAACTCAAGGTATGTGGGTTTCATCCATTGGGTACTTTCACCCATGGAGTCCAACCATCTTATTTTTATGAAAATTGCATGATTTCAAGTTGTACTGCTTATGGGTATCTGTTATTATGAAATATGAGCATGAAATATATAGGGGTTTTGTCATATATTGTTGATTATGTATAAATATCTATTTAAAGTTTATACTATGAATTAATCTTTGTCTATTGAGATGATACATGATTCGAGCTATGAAATATACGAACTATTGTGAAGTTTTGATATGATTTACAAGTTACCCATGATATGGTTTTACTATTATGTTGGTGGTCTGATTTACATGACTTTAAGATGCATTGATTTCACTATTTCATGATCCATACTCGTGCATTTTGTATGATTTGAACATGTACTCGTATGTGCCCACCAAGTGTTTGATAAAATGTCAAGTCAAGAATTCTCAAGGTGTTGATGATTTATTATATGATATATAAGTCAAGTGAACTTACGATGATTAAGGGCTTCCAAGCATATATTAAATTCATGTAAAGTAACTATAGCATTGCAAGTGAATTGTTGGGCTCCTATGTTTTGTTATGTTCTTGGAAAAATGTGAAATCCTTTCTT
Organism: Solanum medicagineum; assembly: GCA_026153255.1. NCBI lineage: Eukaryota > Viridiplantae > Streptophyta > Magnoliopsida > Solanales > Solanaceae > Solanum > Solanum medicagineum. Next base: position 16,125 of record JAPFFP010074699.1, on the reverse strand, counting down.
GATACTTGAATGTGATGGTTTGATGAGCTATTTTCATGACTCCTACCAAAAAGATTATATCGTAAGGTATGGACATCATATAAGATCTACCGAAAAGGCCATGTCGTAAGGTAGAATAACTCATGGCTCCTACTAAAAATATTATATCGTAAGGAAAGGACATCTTATGCACTTACCAAAAAGGTTATATGCCATAGGGTACAATTCATGGCTCCTACCAAAAAGATTATATCGTAAGGTAAGAATACTCTATAATACTACCGAAAAGGTTGTGCCGTAAGGTAGAACAATTCATGGCTCCTACCTAAAAGAATATATCGTAAAGTAAGGGACATCTTATACTACCTATCAAAAAGACTATGTCTTGGTAACACTCTCCGAAAAGGTTATACCGTAAGGTAAGTGGGTGGATATTTGGCCCATCTCATGCATGTTGTGTAAAGTTCGAGTATATATTCCATATTGAGTTTATGTTCCTTCATTATGATTAAGCATTTTATTATTATGACATATGACTTTCGTTGCATTGCATCCCACATACTTAGTACATTCAAACATACTAACGCATACTCTACACCTACATTATATTACCATGTAGGGACCAAAGTACCTTTTGATCATCATCCACGTGGCTAGTTCGGTGCTTTGAAATTAAGATTTGGTGAGTCATCAAGTCCGAGGATGCTATCGATGTTACTCTTGACATTTGATATTTCTTTATGTTAAACACTTGGATACTATGAGGGTGAGCCCAGAAAAATGTCGTGGCCTTCGCTCCATTCCATATTAGAGGTGTTGTTGGATATTGAGATGTAATTATACTATAAGCTTTACTCTTGAAATGTTTTATGACTATCAAAGACTTTCCTTAGTTCTGTTTCCCTTATTTGTATCTCTTGTTATTATTTTGCTTTTGCGACCAAGGATGTGTGATTGATATGATAAGAGGCTTGTTTGGGGTTCCTTCGAGTTCCCCATTCGTCGTGTCGCATCGAGGCCCTAGGCTTTGGTCCTGAAAAACTTGGTATCAAAGCACTAGGTTATTATTGGTTCTCAAAATCCAACACACAGCGTCAATTAGAGTCTTATTCATGGTTGTGAAACGTGCAACAACTATGAATGGGAGGCGATGAGGCGTTTTACCAAATGTTTCACTTCTTCATGGTCTGTATCTTGCTTTAGATGTGAGTGTAAGGCTTTTCCCCTAACGAATGCTCTTTGCTCTTCTAGATCATGCCACTTCAAAGAGCAAGACCAAGGAGGGCCTGCACAGCTGAGGAGGGTCCGGTCCACCAAGTCCCAATAGGGGAAGGGGCTACTCAAGTCAAGTTCCGAAATGCCATCAATATGTCAGCACATGCAATGACCAACCAAATTCACTAATGGGTCCAAGCCCCTGATGCTCCAACTCCAGCTTCTAGGGTGAGAGATTTCACTAGAATGAACCCACCGGAGTTCCATGGATCCAAGACGGATGAGGAACCCCAAGAGTTAGATGAGGTATACTAGGTACAACCCATCATAGGAGTCAATTCGAAGGAGAAAACAAAACTAGCGGCCTACCAACTAAAAGGTATGACTCAAATTTAGTTTGTGCAATAGAAGATGGAGAGGGGAAATCATGATGTTATTCCTTGGGAGGAGTTCAAGGCCGCCTTCCTCAACCGGTTCTTCCCGATTGAGTTGAGAGAGGCTAAACTGATAGAGTTCATGAATCTTAAGTAAGGTTCCATGAGTGTGAGGGAGTATGCCCTCAAGTCCAACAAGATCTCTAAGTATGCCCCACAATTGGTTACCAAACCTAGATCAAGGATAAACAAGTTTGTGTCGGGGATATCCAACTTGGTAAATGAAGAGTATCGTACTGCAATGCTTTTAAGTGATATGGATTTATCTTAGCTCATGACCTATGCCGAACAACTTGAGGGAGAGAAACTTAGGAATAAGAGAAGTGAGGAGTCCAAGAGGACTCGGTTTGAGGGAAGCCAGTTCAACAAGGTCTCGAGTTTCAAGGCCAAGGATCCTCCAGTGCTCCAAACAAGAGGGTTGCTAAGGATGGGATGCCTAACCTAAGGACCCAATAAGGTGATGATGGGATGACCCATCCTAGATGCCCAAAATGTGGGAGGAAACATGGTGACATATGTTGGAGGAACACTGGTGCATGTTTTGGGTGTGGCGAGATGGGCTACAAAATTCTGGATTGTGCATATGCACAAAATAAGGGTAAAGGTGGTCATGTTGATCAAGGGGATCAAGGTGGCCAACAATGGGGTGCTCCATGATATATTTGGTTCTATGCACTCCAAGGGAGGCAAGACGGGGATGAGGTATCCGAAGTTGTTACCGGTATGTTAAAGGCTTTTGATTTTGATATGTATGCATTGATAGATCTTGGGTACCGCTATTTCTTTCATTACTCCTTTTGGTTGTTAATAACCTTTATGTAAGTCCCAAAGTTCTATGTGATCCTTCTAGGCGTTTACCCCCATTGGTGAGTCTATTGTTGCTAGAAAAGGTCTACAGGGGTTGTCCCATGTCCTTATTGCATAAAGTCTTCTCTAGTGATTTTTGTTGAACTTGTCATAGTGGATCTTGAGATTTTTTCTCTTGGGGTGGATTGGTTATATGCATGTCATGCTTTCATTGATTGTAGAGCCCATAAAGTTGAATTCCAATTTCTTAGTGAGTCCGTACTTGAGAAGTAGTAGTTAAGGGTAGGTTCATTTTCTATCTTAAGGACCAAATTGATCTCTAAGAGTTGTGTTTACCATCTCATAAGGGTTAGGGATGTTTAGTCTAAAATCCTTCCTATTGAGTCAGTTCCGATAGTCAATGATTTTCTTGATGCCCTTCTCGATATTTTGAATTTGTGTAATGTCTTTTGCTTGACCAAGGCCCCGGCTATGTTTGTGGATCTCATGAATAGGGTCTTTAAACTCTACCTTGATATGTGTGTGGTAGTTGTGGATGGTATATTGTTTTATTTCCGAAGTGAAGAAGAGCTTGTGAGTCATTTGAGGGTGATGTTGCAAATCTTGAGGGATGAGAGGTTGTTTGTTAAATATGATAAGTGTGAATTTTGGGTAACAAAAAGGTGGTTAGAGAAGTACACCGGTTGACTAGGTTGGGAATGAGGTTGGATGAAGTTGAAAATGGTAGTGTTGTGGTTTTGATGGTTCCAAATCTTTGGTTAAAGAGGTCAAAATAGAGCAAGACCTTAACCCCCCCTTTCTAGAGTTGAATGCTTTGGTGGAAGATGGTGAAGTGGAGGTTTTCTCCCAAGGGGGAGATGGTGTCCTTAGGTACTAAGGTAGGCTATGTGTGCTTGTGTTGATGATTGGGTTCACTTGGAAGTCCCACCCATGAATGGTGTGATTCAGTTTGGCAAGAAAGGGGATTGAGCCTAAGGTTGGTTCGTCCTTATAGAGTGTTGAGGAGAATTGGTAAAGTTTCTTATGAATTAGAATTGCCTAGGGAAATGGATATGGTTCATCCGGTATTTCATATATCTATATTGAGGAGATGTGTTGGTGACCCAAGTTCTATAGAAGTCTTTGAGGTTGTTGGTGTTGTGGAGGACGAGTTGACTTATGAGGAGGTCGCGGTGGAGATATTGGATAGGCATGTGGAAAGGTTGAGAAACAAAGATGTATCACCCGTCCAGGTTCCTTGGAGGAATCGACAAGTCGAAAGCGTCATTTGGGAAGCCAAGGCGGACATGAGAAAGTGATATCCATAACTCTTCCACTCTACTCAAGCCTAAGATACTAATTCAAGTCCTCTATATGATTTCAAGGCCTAAGTTTAGGCCCTTGTGTCATTTTGCATGCATTCATGTTTATGTTGACAAGTTTATGGTGATTTTTGACACTCATGTTTAGACTTTTATAAAGTGAGGTTTAAAAGCATTTGTTGCATTCATGTCGGGCAGGAATCTTCATGATTACTTCTCTTATGTACGTTTCTTTAACATTCGAGGACGAATGTTCCCAAGGGGGAGATATTGAAACTCCCCCCAACAACACCCTAAAAATGTGCTTCGAAAATGCCCATAATCATAATTTCTATATATCTCAAAATCCGTGTGTGATATCAAAAATCTGACTTCATATTCTTGATCAGAGGGCTAAATTGAGTGAGAAATGGGTATAACCCAGATTTTAGAAGACCCGCAATGAAAAAATGAGTTTTGCCAAAATTTCATAAAATAGTAAGGGTCCACGATACGGACCCATCGCGGAGGTGTGTTTGCACTTCCTTAATTTTCCTGTTTCGGCCTAAGACATTGGGGTCTTGGTCCCATGCCCACTTATGCATAAAAACACCTATACTTTGTCATTTTTCAACTCTATATCAGTCAATAACACTCTCTAAAACCTCTCAACCATTTCATCAAAATTCCCATCCAAATTCTAGTGTCTCAAGCTTAATTCTGGATCTCAAGAAATCCATTCAAGCTTCAAGTCCCATTCAAGTTTAGATCAATCAAAACCCAAACTCGAGGTATGTGGGTTTCATCCATTAGATCCTTTCACCCATGGAATCCAACCTTCTTATTTTATAAAAATTGCATGATTTCAAGTTGTACTACTTATGGGTACCTATTATTATGAAATATGATGAAATATGCAGGGGTTTTGTCATATATTGTTGATTATGCATAAATATCTATTTTAAGTTTGTACTATAAATTAATCTTTGTCTATTGAGACTATACATGATTCAAGCTATGAACTATTGTGAAGTTTTGATATGATTTAGAAGTACCCATGATGGGGTTTTACTATGATGTTGGTAGGCTAATTTACATGACTTTAAGATGCATTGATTTCACTATTTCATGATTCATACTCTTGCATTTTGTATGATTTGAACATGTACTCATACGTGCCCAACAAGTGTTTGATAAAATGTCAAGTCAAGAATACTCAAGGTATTGATGATCTATTATAGGATTTATAAGTCAAGTGACATCATGATGATTAAGGGCTTCCAAGCATGTATTAAATTCATGTAAAGTACATATGTCATTGCAAGTGAATTGTTGGGCTCCTATGTTTTTTTATGTTCATGGGAATATGTGAAGTCCTTTATTGATACTTGAATGTGATGGTTTGATGATCTATTTTCATGACTCCTACCGAAAAGATTATATCGTAAAGTATGGACATCTTATAAGATCTACCAAAAATCCATGTGTAAGGTAGAATAACTCATCGCTCCTACCGAAAAGATTATATCGTAAAGTAAGGATATCTCATGACCTTATAGAAAAGGCCATGCTGTAAGGTACAATTCATGGCTCCTACAGAAAAGAGTATATCGTAGGGTAAGAACACTCTACAATATTACCGAAAAGGTCATATCGTAAGGTAGAACAATTCACAGCTACTACCCAAAAGATTATATCATAAGGTAGGGGACATCTTATACTACCTATCAAAAAAGCTATGTCATATGATAGGGGTCTTCATAAAACTCTCTGAAAAGGTTATATCGTAAGGTGAGTGGGTGGCTATTTGGCTCATCTCATGCATGTTGTGTAAAGTTCGAGTATATATTCCATATTGAGTTTATGTTCCTTGATTATGATTAAGCATCTTGTTATTATGACATATGACTCTCGTTTCATTGCAACCAACATATTTAGTATATTCAAACGTACTAATGCATACTCTACGCCTACATGATATTACCATGTAGGGACCGGAGCACCTTTTGATCATCATCCACATGAATAGTTCGGTGCTTTTAAGTTAAGCTTTGGTGAGTCCTCAAATCTGAGGACACTATCTATGTTACTCTTGTCATTTGCTATTTCTTTATGTTGTACACTTGATACTATAAGGGGCCCAGAAAATGTCTTGGGCCCAGCTCCATTCCATGTTAGAGGTGTTGTTGGATATTAAGATGTAATTATGCTATGAGCTTGACTCTTGAAATGTTTTATGACTATCAAAGACTTCCCTTAGTCCTGTTTCCCATATTTATATCTCTTGTTGTTGTTGTTATTTTGCTTCCACGAGCAAGCATGAGTGATTGATATGCTAAGAGGCTTGTTTGGGGTTCCTTTGGGTTCCCCATTCACTGTGTCACATCTAGGTCCTAGGCTTTGGTCGTGACAACCTCTATCGATGCTCCCCAAACATAGTGGTGTAAACACCCATAATTTCTCAATGAGACATAATCTTAGACATTTATGTGATCACATTCTTGTCATAGCCATAATCTTCTCAAGATCATATACATAAACATAATTGGGTCTTGACCCAGTTCATCAACTTCATAAAAATCCATAGTCATGAATGCATATGCCATGAATGAGATGAGAATAGTATAGGTAGTAGAGATTCGAACTTAAATCAACAATACATTACCAAACTCAAGTAAAATTCACATTCAAATCATAATGTAGACTACCCATGCACAAATCAAGCTTTAAAGGGGACATGAACTTTCATAACTTCATAACTTAAATGCATTTCATCATATTAGGGCCTAATTCACTTCAAAATCAATAAATAAACATAACCCATACATCAATTGGATTTAATAAACAATAATATTGAAAATCCATATGTAAAGTACGCTAAAATTCATGAAAATCACTTGAAAAGTGTTTGGTCTTCTTGGTTGAAAGGGACCAAGAATCAATCCCACATACCTGAGCTAATGAAGAAGATTCAAGAAGAAATTTGGTAAAGAAAGAGTCCTTCCTTGATCCCCAAGCTTAAATCCCACTAGAGTTCTTTGAGAGACACTTGAGAGAATTTTAAAATGAGAGGAATGAATTTAAATGAGAGGAATGAAGTTTAGGTCATTAGGAAGTCTTTAGGTAGCATAGGAAATCACAAAAGACCCTTAGAATAAACCATAAATATGAAAACGCCATTGATGAAACGAGTTGAAAAATTGAAAATTGTCGCTTCAAGGGGGACTATATGGTCCGTGACACACCACACGGACCATATACTTGTTTGTGAGCCAACACTTGGAAAAACATCTCTTGACAAAGGTCCAAAATAGTTATCCCATACTAAGAATTTTTCAACGAAATCACTCCCATGGAAGGCTACACGGGCCGTATGGTTACCCGTACAGGGCCATACGGGCCGTATGGTTTTCCATACCACCTCCCTTATAAAAACTCTCTCGCGATAAAGTTCCGAGATGATGATTCCATACTTAGAAAAATTTCACTCCAAAAGTCATATAGAATGCCATACGGGTCGTACCACTTCGTACGAGCCGTGTAGTTGTCCTTGTCATTACAATTGGTCCCAAAATTGTAGGATTTCAAGCTAAGGCCACCACACAGTCCGTGAGGTGCCACACGGACCGTGAGGGGTCCATGTGTGGTGTGCCTTAGTTTAAATTCCATGTTTAGGGACCTACACTCCTCCATAGGCCAAGGGTCACTCCATGAAGGTTGTACACGGGCCGTGTGACCTTACACTGAACATGAGGGCTCCCATGGAGCATCACCTTGGTCCAAAATTTTCTGAAATCAAATTTTTCAAGCTTCAATGAGGTCATACAATGTTTGGGCCCTTACAGCTAGGGTTGTTCCATTCAAGATTTTGTTCCTTACTTGGAGAGCTATTTAAGACGAATTCACGACGGAAGGAAGAGTAGCAAACTTTAAAATGGCATTGAGCAAATATATCACAACTACAATAATAACAGACCAGACCCTATAGAAGGACAAGTTAGGACGCTTCGGAGCTTTCAACCACAAATTACTCTACTAAACTGAATTCTAAAAGAAAAAAAGCATAGACGAAGCTTATCTATCATTAAAAATGATATAAAATGTTAAAACGAACTACCAAATACTGATAGCAATTAGCAAATAATTTAAATGACCACTTACATAAGTGGCTTTGGCTTTCTCCTTTAATCAATTTTTATTACTTTTCTTGTGATGAGTTCGAAAATAAAATTCTGAAACTGAAGGCTCTTTTCCAGTTGCTTCTTTCAATATTCGAAAAAAGATATGTATATAATGAATGCCTATTATGACACTATTTCTTTGAAAGAAATATATTTAAAAGGACTTCTAATTACCATTCTCTTATATATCAATCGATGAGGTACACAACCTCTTGTATGAAGTGATGCACCACCATTTGAGTAGCAATTCCTTTATTTTATTCGGACTTTTTCTTGAAATCGTAAGACTCCCAGTGCTCCTTCATTTCCTTGAATAATGCATCCCCCATCCATTATGGTTTCAGAGGTAAGTTTTTTCTAACATCTTGAAAAAGTTGAGTCATTTTTTCAGATGCCCTTTTATTAAAATTAGACCATATATCATCATTATGGTGAGGTTGCATATATCAAATGGATTTCATATTAGACATACACTCTCGCACTTGTATTTAAACATGAACCATAATTATAAACTCTTTTACCTTGAATTCCTCACACAACATCTCATTAGTAGATTATGGATACTTCTCTAGGAAGGTTTAGCCAATTAAAATTTACTTTTAATACAACTAGTAATACCATTAATACGATCCATATTTGATGCTCATCATTAACATTATCAAATGTACTAGATGAGGTGGTTGGAGTCCTATTGGCTAGTGGAAACATTAATGGTTCAGGTACATGATTTGTAGGAAGATGTTGATTAATTGAGATTAAGATTCATAGGGGGATAGTGTTGATTAATCCCAAGACTAGATTGAGGGAAAGGAGACTCATTTATATGAAATGGACTAGTATGAGAATAGAGGAGTTGTGGTGGTATCATAGGAGGCACAACATTGTTACAAGGCTAGGATCAGTTGACTTTAGAATTAGGTTGATGCAAGGAAGAGTTGTTGACATGAACAGGCCTAAGATTGAAGGGATCGTGACAAAATTATGGAAGGCAATTGAACTATTTATCGCTCTACTATTTGTGTTTTTCTTTTACTTGACTTTAATCTTTTCCCAATAGGTTATCCACTTTTTTTTTAGATCCTACATTTGACATCTGCAGCACATAAAGAACAATAAAGAATACATTAATAATGTAATTGAAGAAGAACACAAGTAAATATAGTGATAATCATTCTAGATGAATTTAATTTGTACTCACTTGTAGAGAATAATTGTTAACAGTTATTTACAATGTCCTTTCAACATCTCTATATAAGATGTTCAACAGATAACAAGCAAGATTCTGTCACGACCCAAGCCTAGGGCCTAGACGTAACACGGCGAATAGAAACCCGAAGGGACCCAAACAAGCCTCTTAGCATATCAATCACACATCCTTGGTCACGGAAGCAAAGTAAAAAACATCAAAAGATTTAAATAAGGATAAAGAGACTAAGGAAAGTCTTAGATAACCATAAACAACCAAGAGTCAATAACATAGAATAATTACATCACTTGTCCAACAACACTCTAGCATAGATAAGGCGGAGGTCAAGACACTTTTCGGGCTCACCCTCATAGTATCAAGAGTTCAACATAAAGAAATAATATAAGCAAGAATAGCATAGCTAGTGTCCCCGAACTTGAGGACTCGCTGATGCTTATCTTCAAGATGACCAAAACTAACCACGTGGAGGATGATCGTCAGGAGCTTCGGTTCCTACATGGTAACATCATGTAGACATAGAGTATGCGTTAGTACGTCTGAATGTACTAAGTATGTAGGATGCAACACAACAAGAGATAGGCAACATAGTCAAAATGCATAATCATAGCAAGGGGTATTATATTAACAACATGGCATGCATGATCAATGCTTGAAGTAATACATGCTTGTATAGAACATATTACATGTGTAGGAAAAGACCATATCCATATAGCCCAAGAAAGCTTTGCTTGAACTCTAAGGCTTTCCACCCCCTTGAAGGTGTTTGAGGTACATACCCCTCAACAAGACCACCCCCGACAAGGCAATTGAGGTACATACCCCTCAACAAGGTAGTATGGGCTTACCATCCCCCGACAAGACGATTGAGGTACATACCCCTTAACAAGGTAGTATGGGCTTATCACCCCCCGACAAGGTGATTGAGGGTTTTACCCCTCAATAAGGTAGTATGGAATTAACACCTCCCAAAAAGGTGATTTAGGCTTAACACCCTCTCAACAAGGTGATTGGGCTTAACACCCCCCCTTCCCAACAAGGTGATCAACTTGCAATATCATAGATACTTTTCATGAATTCGACACATATATACATTTCTTTTATCATCATAAAGTCACTTGACTCATAGGCCATGCATTAATTCATCGATTACTCAAAAATCGTTAACCGGACATTTTATCAAACACTTGGCGGGTGTGTAATGCTAGTTCAAAATCATGCAGTTCAAGAGTGAAATCATGTGAGAAAACTTAATGTAAATTCACTCACTAATACTTGGTAACACCCTCATGCAAGATACATTGAAACTCCTCATCAAATCTCATAACAGATCATAGATTCATAGCTAAAAACATGCTTAAACAGTCAATATTTTATGAAACCCCAACATAGTTTATAATCCAATTCATAGTAAGAGATACTCATAGATAATTCAACTTGAAAACATGCAATTTACATAAAAAGGAAGGTTGCTGAAACGACCCCGAAAAGTGCCTAAAAAGTTTCCTCAAAATGCCCAAAATTTTGAATTACTTATATCTAAAAATCCATTTGTTATTTCAAAAATCCAACTTCCCATTTATAATCAGGGGGTCAAGATTAGGAGAAAAAGGTCTAACCTTGGTTTAAGAGCAAAAGAATAGCAATTGTACATTTTTAGGGGATAACTTCCAGTGAGCTATTCGCGATGCTTCCGCGACGCGCCTTGGGCGCGCTTTAGTACAAATCCCTCTCCGTGTCATTCAACGATGCGGAGATGTGTTCTTGCGCCTGGCAGTTTTCCTTGTGCGGCCCAAAATATTCCAAGTGTTGGGCCCAAGTTTCCCAAACATGTTTTTATCTATGCTTAGTCAAATTTCACCCTTATATCATCCTAAACATTTTCTAATACTCCCCAAAACCTTAGCCATACTTTCACTCCAAATTCCATGACTCAAAACCATCATCCGGATTTAACGATTCTCTTCAAGCTTCAAGTCTCCGTTGTCAACCTTCACCAAGAATTTCTCCAAACGTAAGGTATGTGGTGTTGAACCATTGTGTCCTTTCACCCATGGTGCCCAGGCCTCCTTTTTACTAATATTGTATGATTTAAAGTTGATTTTACATGTGGGTCTTGTATATTTGGAAATTTACTACACAACATTTTTTAGTTAATGAAAGTATAGTTGTTTTAGCATGTTTTGAGCTCTAAATCTTGGATCTAATGTTGGATTTGATGAGGGGTTTTGATGTGAATGTCTTGGGGGTGTTGTAAGGTAATGATTCATGGTTTTACAATAGATTTTCTTGAATGATTTTATCTCTAAATTGCATGATCTTTTACCCCCTTTCACACTCTCAAGGTGTTTGATAAAATGTCCGGATGTGATTTCTTGAGGAATTAGAGGTCCAAAGCATGAGATATGATATGAATGGTGTTAGGAGGATGAAATGATATTATGTATATGATTATTCCAATATGAAACATTGTACTAGAGTCTATGATGAATTCTAAGTGTTGCATTAGACTATGCCCAATCTAGGGGGATAAGAGCCTGGTTAACCATGTGAGTGGTTTATACTTTGCCACCTAGGATGATTGGGGTGTGACCATCATTAACTGAGTTGGGGGTTTGTACTTAACAACAATGTGAGGGGTTTATACTTCGCCACTTAGGATGATGAGATGCGACTATCATCAACCATCTGAGGGATTTATACCACACTTCCTAGGATGATGGGGTGTGACCATCATCAACTAACAAATGTTGGAAAGCTACGTTGGTCTATTCTTCACATATGATAACTTATATGAACATGAGTTACTTAAGCATGTTTTACTTATGCATTGATCATACATGACATATTGCTATATCGTACCTATTTTGTATTGTTACACATGTCGATTATGAAGCTTATTTCTTATTGCATTGCATCCCACATACTTAGTACATTCAAACGTACTAATGCATACTCTTGCCTACATGATATCAACATGTAGGAACCGGTGCCCGAGTTAATCATCCTCCTCCTCCACATGGCTAAACGGTGCTATTCCAAGCTTTTTAGTGAATCTTCCATTTCAGGGACCTTGGTTTAGGTTCTTACTCTTGCTTTGAATTGAGACACTTTCTTATGTTCTATTGACTATGAGGGTGAGTCCGTTAACTTTGTCTTGGACTCCACTCAATCTATGTATTAGAGGTGCTTGTTGGACATGTTGTGTATTTTTGATAAGCTTTGACTCTTGACTCTTGGTTATGAGGTTTATGAAAACTTTATCCTTAGTATCATTGCCCTTATTCTTAATCTATATGTCTTTTGTATGCTTCTGCGACCAAAGATGTGTAATGACAAGTTAAGAGGCTTGTTTGGGGTTCCTTCGGGTTCCCCATTCGTCGTGTCACATCTAGGCCCTAGGTTTGGGTTGTGACAAACTTGGTGTCAGAGCACTAGGTTGATAGATGCTTAGAGTACAACACACCATGTTGACTAGAGTCCTATTCATGGTTGTGAAGTGTTCCATGACTATGAATAGGAGGCTATGAGACGTTTTAAGAAATGTTCCCTTCTTCATGTCCTTAGTCATGCTATAGTGTTTGTGATAAGTATTTTCCCCCTAATGATTGTTCCTTACTATACTAGATCATGCCGAATGCTCGAGGAAGACAAGCCTAAACCCTCGAGGAGCAACCTACCAATGTTGAGCTCCAGGATGCCTTTACTACGCTTGCCCAAGTGGTGGCCACCAAGTCCAACAAGGCGCCCAAGTCCCTCATGCTAATACCCCAGGAGCTAGGGTAAGGGACTTCATGAGGATGAATCCTTCGATTTTTCATGGGTCAAAGGTGGACGTAGATCCACAAAAGTTTATTGATGAAATCTACAAAATTTTCTCTATCATGGGTGTTAAGCTAAATGAAAAGGCGGAGCTGGCGGCATACCAACTCAAAGGAGTGACTTAAATTTTATTTGATCAATGGAAAGGTGAGAAGGGTAAAGGCTATGTGTTGCTTTAGAAGGACTTCAAATTGGCCTTCCTTGATTGATTTTTCCCACTTGAGCTTAGGAAAGCAAAGTTGGTTGAGTTTATGAACTTGAAGCAAGGTAGTATGAGTGTGAGGGAGTATGCCCTCAAATTTAACCAACTTTCAAAGTATTCTCCTCACTAGGAGATCGATCCTAGGTCAAGGATGAATAAGTTCGTTACGGGGGTCTCCGATTTGGTATGTGAAAAGTGTCGGTTCGCCTTGCTAATTGGTGATATGGACTTGCCTCCGTTGATGACCTACGCCGAGCAAATGGAAGAAGAAAAGTTGAGAAAGAGGAGGGGCCATGAGGCCAAGAGAGCTCGTTTTAAGGGAAAGTTCCACAAGGGTGTTAGACTCCTACAAGGCCAAAGGCCTCCTCATGCTACAAATAGGGAATCTGCCAATGACTTCCCTAGGCCTCAAGGTGTTAGTGGCGTGGCTCCTGTTGAGGTGTACCCTAGATGTGGAAGGAAACATGGAGGTCCATGTTTGAAAGGTTCCAATGCATGCTATGAATGTAGGGAGCTTGGTCACAAGAAAGTAGATTGTCCAAGAAACTGTGGCAAAATCCGGGGTGCTAATGCGGTCCCATTGGGTAGAGATGGTCCTCAAGGTGGTGCCCCAAGGCACAATCAATTCTATGCTCTAAATGGGAGGCACGGGGTTGTTGAAGTCCCCAATGTTGTTTCCGGTATGTTGAAAATCTTTGATCTTGATGTATATGCTTTGATTGATCTGGGTGCCACCCTTTTCTTTGTTACCCCCTTTGTTGCTAAAAAGTTTCATGTTGAGTCGGAGTTGTTACATGAGTCATATGAGGTGTCCACTCCTATTGGTGCATCTATTGTTGCTAGAAGGGTGTATAGAAATTTTCCGATTTGCAACTTGCATAAAATCCTACCTTGTGATCTTATTGAACTAGATTTAGTTACTTTTGATGTTATTCTTGGGATGGATTGGTTGCATGCCTACTATGCTTCTATTAATTGTAGAACCCGTAGAGTCAAGTTTCACTTTCTAAATTAACCCGCCCTTGAATGGGAAAGTCATGATGTGGTAGTAAGGGGTAGGTTCATCTCATGCATTAAAGCCCATAGGTTGATTTCCAAAGGGTGTTTATATCATCTTGTGAGAGTCAAAGATGAGGAGTCCAAATTCCCCTACATAGAGTCGGTTCCGGTGGTAAGTGAGTTCCTTGATGTATTTCCAAATGTCTTTCTTGGTGTCCCTCCCGTTCCAAATGACCTTCTCGGTCTCCCTCCCGAAAAGGAGATAGATTTTGGCATAGTCCTCCTTGCCGACACTCAACCTATCTCCATTCCCCCTTACCGTATAGCCCCGACGGAGTTGAAGGAGTTAAAAGAGCAATCAGATGATTTATCTGATAAGGGGTTTATTAGACCTAGCCAATCCCCTTGGGGTGCACTGGTGTTATTTGTGAAGAAGAAAGATGGGTCACTTAGAATATGCATTGACTACCGGTAACTCAATAGGGTTACTATAAAGAATAGATATCCTCTTCCAAGGATTGATGACTTGTTTGACCAATTGCAAGGGGCTACCTTTTTCTCTAAGATTGATCTTCGCTCCGGGTACCATCAAGTGAGGGTGAGGGAGAGTGATGTTCCCAAGACAACCTTCCGGACTAGATATGGCCACTACGAATTTGTGGTGATGTCCTTTGTGTTGACAAATGCACCGTCCATCTTCATAGACCTAATGAATAGGGTCTTCAAGCCCTACCTTGATTCCTTTGTTATGGTCTTCATTGATGATATTTTTATTTATTCTCATAGTAGGGAAGAGCATATGGGTCATTTGAGGGTTGTGTTGCAAAGATTGAGGAGGAGAGATTGTATACTAATATGACAAGTGGGAATTTTCGTTGAAGGAGGTTTCATTCTTGGGTCATGGTGTCGGGGGATGGTATTAAAGTGGATCCTAAGAAAACCGATGTGATTAGAAATTGACCTAGACCATTAATCCCATCGGACATCAGGAGTTTCTTGGGCCTTGCGGGCTACTATAGAATGTTTGTGAATGGGTTCTCCTCCATTGCTTCTCCTATGACAAAATTGACTCAAAAGAAGGTAAAGTTTGTGTGGATCGATGAATGTGAGAAAACATTCCAAACATTGAAACATAGACTTGTCTCCACTCCTATGTTGTCACTACCAGATGGGCTTGAGGGTTTTGTTGTGTATTGTGATGTATCTAGAGTTGTTTTAGGTTATGTACTAATGCAAAATGGTAAGGTCATCGCCTATGCTTCTAGGCAACTCAAAGTGCATGAAAAGAACTACCCCACCCATGATCATGAATTAGCTGCCATGGTGTTTGCATTAAATATTTGGCGTCATTATTTATATGAGGTGCATGTTGATGTCTTCATCGATCATAAGAGCCTTCAATATCTCTTCAAGCAAAAAGATCTTAACTTGAGACAAAGAAGGTGGTTTGAACTCCTAAAGGACTATGACATGAGTGTGCATTACCATCCGGGTAAGGAAAATGTTGTGGTGGATGCTTTGACTCGGGTGTATATGGGTAGCCTAGCTCGTGTGGATGGTGATAGGGAGATGGCTAGGGAGGTGCATAGATTGACTAGATTGGGGGTGAAATTAGAAGTTGTGGGTAATGTTGCTGTTGATGATGGTTCTAAATCTTCTTTGGTTATGGAGATGATAGCTAAACAAGATCTTGACTGTCCTTGCTTGAGTTGAAGGCATTGGTGAAGGAGGGCAAGATAGGGTTATCTCCCAAGGGGGAGATGGGGCCCTTAGATTCCAAGGTTGGTTGTGTTTGCCATATGTTGACGGTTTAAGGGACAGAATTCTTGATGAAGCCCATAATTCTTCTTATTCTATCCACCCCGATTCCACAAGATGCATAGAGACCTGGGCATGTGTATTGGTGGGGAGGCATGAAGAGAGATATTGCTAAATTTGTTTCTGGTTGCCATAGTTGCCAACAAGTCAAGGCTAAACATCAAAGGCCGGGTGGCCTAACCCA
>JAPFFP010074692.1:0-23523 GCA_026153255.1 Solanum medicagineum | reverse complement strand
AGAGTCCTCTACGAGTCGTAAGTGGGGTTCGTAGTGCCCAAGTATGAATTTAAAATTTCCACAAGTGTTGGGTTTGCTATGAGACCAGGACCTACGTGTCATAGGATACCCTACGACTCATAGTCAGGGTCTCGTAGCCCCGATCTGCAGCTTTAGAAAATGTGACCCGATTTAGTATAAAAGGGGTCAAAATAAATTATGACCCCCATTCTCATTTCATTTACCCTAAATTCGAAAGAAACCCCCAAAATCCTTTCCCCCATTCACTATTCCGATCAAATCCCGGCTAGCCACATCACTTTCTAGCGAATACTCTGGCGAGGATACTATTTTTAGGGTTTTTGGCACCTCTTTCTATCTACTGTGCATCAGTTTGAGTCTTTTTCCATTTGGTAAGCCTCATGGTTAATTTTAGTGCATTATTGTGGTGAGATTCATTCATGAGATTATTATGTGCTTGTTTTAATCATGAGGACCTATGCCCATGTGATGATGCTTTTGTTTAGATATGGAAATTAGGGTTTGAGTGCTTGAAAATTTTGTTATGCTTTGGTCCTTGTTAGGAAATCTTGTCTGAGTAGCTGTAGTTGTGAGAGTAATGGTCACTTGAATGTAGTGCTTAATTGTTGCTTGACCTTTGTGAAAAGTACTTTTGGAATCGAAATGTGGAAAATGTGGATGTGTCTTAATACGCCATATCTTGTTAGACTTAATTGAAAGTGCTTACGTTTTCCTAGCATCTCAGAGGATTATTGGGTTGATAATGGGCATGAATTTGGAGATGTTTTTATTGGTTTTCATGTGATGTAATGTGGGATTGACTTCGATCTTTGGGGTTAATGGTTGTTATAATTTCCTTATCAAGTGGGTCTACTTGTGCGTCAAATTTATTGTATGGCTCTTACAATTGCCAATCCTTGGTTTATGTTTAATTTGTTTGTGGTTCTTGTGAGAATATTATAGGCACTATAGGTGCCTTCTGTTTCCATCTATGAGGCCCCCCTACGACTCATAAGATCCCCTACGAGTCGTAGTGTTTCCTCGTAGCAGGCACCAGTCACCTGTGGTTCCTTCACATTTCTCATACGAGACTCGCCTACGACTCGTAGCATCTGCTATGACTCATGTTAGGGGTCTCGTGAGTTTAATTTGGATTTTAAAAATGCCTCTGGAATGAGGTACGAGGCCAGACTACGACTCATAGGCCACCCTACGAGTTGTAACTGTACCTCGTATTTGATTTCAGATTGCATTTCTCTCAGAAACCTTGGTACTATGAGGCTAGAGTATGACTCGTAGAACACCTACTAGTCGTACCTACACCTTGTAGTTATAGACTTGCACCTGTATCAGTGATTGTCAATATTTAAGTGTTTTTTTTCTTGTTCTTTGTTATGTGATCATTGTTCGGTCAAGCATCTTGAAGCTCACATGCTGTTGCATGGTTGATTTACAGATATCATGCCTCCAAAGGATAAACGAGCAAGCCAAACATTCCAAAGGACGTTGATGGATGAGTCCTCGAAGACAGAGAGATCTGAGGGGTCTTTAGGAGTTCACAGGGTCAGAACAGACCCCAAAGCTAATGTACCTCAGACTCCAGCTCGTACAGCTCAGGCACCTATGGAGGTGAGTAGTTCCTCCAAGTCTAAAGAGGAGGAACAGAAGGGTGATGGAGATGGGTCCTAGAGTCCCTCACCCTAGATGAACCCCCCCACACCGAGACAGATTCTAAGGAGGGGTCGCAAGCTTCATATTAGGAGGTACAATCGCAGACCCTGGCTAACCCTAGATAGTGTATTACAGGACTGAAGGAGATATATGACCAAGGGTTAGAGCCAAAGGGACAGGGCAAACAAGTTTGACAATTCCATGAGAAGTCTAGGCTAAACGACTCTAGGTTAGATAGAGTACCAGGGTTAGATGCGGAGATAGACCGACGCGGACTACGATGGACTACACAGCAACTGGGCAAGTATGGCCCTTACGTAGTTCATGAGTTTTATACAGCCTACCTTGCTACACTTCGTCGAGGGCTGCCAAAGAACAAGAAGCCGATTGAGTAGCTGAGACTACGAGTGGTGCCGGTCCGGGGTCGAAGAGTTCCTATTTCGGAGGAGACAATTCGAAGGATTCAGTTTGGGCCTAACTACAGAGTGCCTCAGTCCACCACAAAGTATGATAGTCGCATTGACAAAATGAGGAGAGCGATGGGTGAGAAAGACGTTGGGGCCAAGACCGAGCTGCTACAGTAGAGGGCCATCCAGATATGTTATGAGGGGTTCGAGCCAACATAGGTTACAAACCACGCAAATCCCATAGTGAAAGCCCACCTCTCTTTCCAGGCCAAGTTTTGGTGGTCGATTATCTGTTGGCGTATCCGACCTACTTTCACGGATAATGTGATCACCTTAGGGCGGGACCTATTATTAGCCAGCATCCTAGCTGGTTATGAGATCGATTGGGCTCGGATTATATCTGAGTACATTCACGAGTTCGCCGTCGGACGAACACCTCACTGTCATTCCCTATCTTGATCCACCAATTGTGTAGTGCAGCAGGTGTGCCTATTGACCCATTGGGGACCAGCATATAGACGTCACATGCACCATGGATCCCAGTCCGATAACGACTGATGAAAACCCGGTGGCCCTACCACGTGCAGCTCCTTCAGCCATCCCAAATCCATTCTCGGTTGAGCCTTAGACTCAGGATTCGACTCCAACTACCACCAATACTACTCCAGCTACTGCAAAGCCATCCCCAGCTGGTGAGATTGAGTCGAGCCGTCCTCCAGCACCAACATCATCCACTACTCAGGTTGGTTCTCTTATCTCGGTTGTTGCTTTTCAAGAACTAGTGGCAAGGTGGCTATAGCGGAGTCCAGGCTAAAGGCTTTAGCATCTCATGTTAGACCATGGGTCCGCAGACTGTTTGTAACTCAGAGGAGAGGGTAAAGGCATTCACCCGTGATTTGGTAAATGAAAGAGTTAGAGCGGTGGATTCATGAGTAGATGCATTCAAGGCGAGAGTCCAGAGGAGGCTTGAGGGTGCTCGGCCTGTTGACACGAGTGTAGTGACATAGGAGTTGGCTAAGTTTAAGGTCGACTTATTGCAGATGATAGCATCCCCTATTGCAGTTCTGGAGGTGGCACTGATGGATGATGAGGTTTTTGATTGATTAGCTGATCACCCGCATGCCCACGGAAGAGGCCCTTTGAGACAGATGACCTAGAGTTAAGCTAGAAGAGGCCTAGGCTAGATAACCCAGCAGCACCGGAGGAGGAATCGTTACCAGAGGAGGCGGTGCAGGAGTCGATACTGATGGCGGTTGTACAAAGAGATATGGAGCAGTAGACTTCACATGAAGAGGGTAGCTCACGTACAGCTACGACCCAGATAGCTGAGGAGGAGGTTGTGACCCAAGACCCTGCTGACCAGGTAGATATTGGTTCTTGAAAACCATGATGTTTGACTTTTCACCTTATCCCTTATCTTTTATATATATACACTTTGTTCTTTTTGTTAGACTATATTTTTATTTTTGGAATTGGTTAAATGTGTTATGTTGGATGTTGTTTTTACTTATTTTTTGGATGCTAGTTTTTGAAATGTTGGTTTTTATGGATTAAGGTGAAGTCCGAGTAGCCTCGAGTCTATAACTTCCCCTATTTTTGATCCCAAGGTTTTCTTGCCTGTTTCTTTTTCGTTGTGGATGTTTAATTTTCTGTTGAACCGGCATGTTTAGGTAGTGTAGATAATATGTAAATACATAGTAGTATGGTCTTTTGGCGTATACATAGTCTTTAAATGCTTTTTGAATGATTTGAAGATTTTAGGTACCCTCAAAATTTTTGACATTGTTGGCTATTGATGCAATCATACATTTTGATTATCTGGTGATGTTTGTTCTGATAATGTAAAAGGTAAGCTGAGGCTTGAAGCATGACCTGTGAGTCTATACTTGATCATATGTGCAATGTCGTGCATGTTATGAGCTTATTTTGCTGCATTCATGTATCATATATGGACTCAGAACTTGCCTTAGTACTCTAAGATTGGTTTGGTGATGTGGTTGATTTGGACGGGATCTTAGGCCTACCAAATGAGCTAGTGAATCCCTTGTTCCAAATTTTTTAGCTTCTCATGTACCCATTCTTTCTTGACACCTTGCTAGCTTAACCCTTGATATTGGCCCTAGTCTATCCTTGAACATATGAACCTTGATTGAGGCTAAAAGCCTAAGTTGAGGGTGGCTACAAATTGTGGCCTTGGTTTGGGGAATAGATATTGTGTACTTCACCTCAGGCTAAAAGCCTAAGTTGAGGGTGGACTTTATTAAGGTAAAGTAATAAAAAGAAGGTGGTTGCTTGGAAAAGAAAGAAAGAAATGAATAATCATGAGCCAGGTGAAGAAAAAGAAAAGAAAAGTTCTTTGAGTTGAAGAGATTAGCAAAAATGAGTTCCAAATTGAGGCACAGCTAAACAAAACATAAAGAAAGCATCCGGGGAAAGCTTGAAATTGGGGAATAAGGGTGGATTTAGTGAAAATGGATGCTTTGAAGGTAAAATTTTTAGTAAATATGGTTAAAGAATATCTTTTAGTCAGTTCTTGCTTAAAATGCCATACCAAAGCCCCCTGAATTTATGTTACAAGCCATTAAGTCGTAAAGTGATCCAATCCACTTTGTCACCAAATCGGAAGATGAATATCGAGGCAAGCCTATAGTGTCAGTCATTTTGCATGAACTCCAATTGTGAGAGTGAGAATGTTTGCACAGTCCCTGAATTCAAAATGTTTTTTGAATGAGTAAGAGGGAGTTCTTTTCTGTAAGGGTATTTGCAACACTTGATTAGCATATGACTATACCAGTGATTGTGGATGGTTAATTCCCCTTAGCATCATTGTGTTTTTGTCGTGCTTAGTGGCTTTGCAATCTTATTTTGAAAATGAAAGTTGGGTACCTAAATTAGAGTAATTGATGTATATGCCATTAGTGTAGCTGCTATGTACTCATTGTCTGCGTAGATTGAGTCGTCGCACAAGCAACAATTGTAAGTTGAGGGTGTTGATGTGTTGTCAAAATACAACATATTTGATGCCTAACATAAGGGATTGTATGAGTTCTTAATGCGACTTTTTATGATTTTGATGTATTATTGTGTTGTTATTGTAGAAAAGATATGTTGGCATGATTTTGGAGGAAAATTGCAGAGTTTGATGAAGCGCAGGACTCGTAGCTTAGGCTACGACTCGTAGGTAAGCTCGTAACAAGAAACAAAGATCAAAAAATCTGAAATCTGCTAAGTGGAGGTTAGCCCGATGAGGCCATCCTACGAGTCGTAGGTCTCACTACGACTCGCATAGATGGACTCGTAGTAGGAAACAAACAAAACTTTGGACTAAAAGCTGAAGGCCTGGACTACAGGAGGAGCATACGAGTTGTAGACAAATCAATATTTCATACCAGTGGTCATACCAGTTGAGTCCAAAATGTCAAGAACCTAATACGATACTCCTATTACAACTTGTAGGTCATCCTACGAGTCGTAACTGTGAGGAGAACCAACTGTCAACTGTCTTTTCTATGTAATTTTTAGGGTTAATTATTAAACACTATAAATTAATTTAAGTTAGGGTTTTATTTAAGGGTGATTATTGTGGACATTGGGTGTGCCTTTGAATATTTTCTCAAGAATATCTTAGGGTTTTAGAATAGATTTTCATTGTCCCATGAAAAACCCAATTTTGGGGATTACAAATCTTGCTTTGTACTCATTATCAATCTATCAAGCTTGTGGTTCGCAACTTGTGGTATCTTCACTCTTCATTGATTTAGGTAAAGTTCTCAATTATGTCTTGTATTTGCATTTTTGTTGGTTTTGCCTTATCCATGAGTAGCTAAGCACCCATAACTTGGGGTTGTGGGAACTATAGATAGTTGACTTGAGATGAACTAGGTTTATTTCATTTCTACGATTGGGGTTTTGCATGTATTGTCTATTTCTCTTCATTATGATTGTTGTTTGGTGGTGGCCAACACTAGGGGTGTGCAAAAATCGAACCGACTAATAAATCGAATCGATAAAAATGTTATTAGTTTATTGTTATTCTGTTATTAGGTTATCGGATTTTTAATGGTTTTCAAAAGAAATATTATTGGGTTATCAGTTCGCTATCAATTCTTACTATTAGGTTATTGGGTAAACCGATAACCCAATAAGATTATCATAATTTACTATTTTATCCCTTTGTAAATATTAAATATTAGTAACTTAATATTAATAGGACATCATAGCAATACTTTGTATATTTTAATCTTTATAGTATTTAAGCGATTAGTCATCCACTTTTGTATTTTAGTTTGTAATTAATTAATTGTAGCTTTTGCCAGTTTATAAACATAATTTTCTTGCTTTTTATTAATGCAAATTTTCATCATCATTCTTATGGGGTAAACCAAAAATCGAATAGTAAAAAATTTAAAACTAATAAACCAAAAACTGATAAATATTATTTGATTGGTTTTCTTATTGGTTTAGTATATTTAAAATCGAAAATCGATAAATTAAATCGATAATGTATAAAATTGAATGGAACCGACCGATGCACACCCATGGCCAACACCAAACCCTGCCTACTATCACGATCCTGACCAAGGTAGTGATGAATAGGAAAAGGAAAGTATATGATAGGATTCGATTGATGTGTTCTCGTCTAATCAACCAAACCTGACCAAGGAGAGGTTGACTGGGGCAATAGGTAATGGTTAGTTGGCACACCATGGTTGCCGACCAAGCGCCATGGTGAAATTCCACTTCACCTTCACAAGAGGGCTGGAAGAACCTAAGTTACCATCCTGCATGCAAATTTCCAATTTTTGTTATGTTGTCTAGGGTAATCGAGTCAACAAACCATGGGAAACACAATTCCCAACTTGTCCCTAAAATTGAGTGTTTTCTCGCATCGTAGTATAGTGTTTATTTTTGCTTTTTTCCTTGAATCACAACCCCCCCACCCCCCATTTAGATATTTTAGTTATAGATACTCGAAATGATTGATAGTGAATTCTTGCAGTCAAACCCTATATTCTCTATGGATTCGACCCTGTCCTTCAGTTAGGTTAATTGCTGACAGTGACCGCCTTCTTATTGGAACGTAAACATTGTTGCATGATGAAGTCAATTTGCCAAATACATATTATGGGGCAAAGAAGGAAATTCAGAATCTTGGACTTTCTTACATGAAGATTGATGCTTGTAGAAATGATTGCATGCTATACTTGAAGGAGGATGACTTGATTCTTATAAAGTTTGTGGTGCATCTAGATTGAAAGTCGATAAACATAACGGAGAAATAAAAAAAACAAAAAAGGTAAAAAGATAGCATCAAAGACTTTATGCTCATTTTCTTTAAAGCCTAGGCTTCAAAGGTTGTTTATGTCTACAAAGACAGCTTCTCTAATGAGATGGCATCATGATGAAAGTGTTAATGGTGGAACAATGAGGCATCCAGTTGATTCAATGGAATGGAAATCATTTGATGAAATTCATCCTTCATTTGTGGCCGAGCCTCGTCATGACTGACTTGGATTTGCAAATGATTGTTTTCAACAATTTTGAAACTCAAAACCTTCAAATAGTATTTGGCCCATGGTACTTATTCCTTATAACTTACCACCTTGGTTGTGTATGAAGCAAGAGAATTTTATTATATCCATGCTTGTTCCTGGTCCAGGTGGTCAAGGGGATGTAATTGGCATATATCTTCAACCCATGATAGAAGAATTGAAGGAGTTATGGGATATAGGTATTGACACCTTTGATGCATCATATATGCAAAATTTTAAGTTACATGCTTCTTTGTTATGGACCATCAATGACTTTCCAGTATATGGCAATTTATATGGATAGAGTACAAAAGGAAAATTGGTATGACTATATTGCAACAAAGACCCTTCCTGAATCAGCTTGACTAATTGTAAGTAGTATTTAATGGGTCATCGATGTTATCTTCCTCTTAATCACAAATGGAGGAATGATAGCGAGTCATTTAATGGTATAAAGGAGAAAAGGTTGCCGCCCAAAAAGGTTCTGGTATTGAGATACTTCATCAATTTTAGGATCTCGAAGGGCGACAATCAACAAAGGATCCAAAGAAAAGAATCAAAATATCACATGATAGTCGAAAAGATAATTGAAACAAGAAGAGTATTTTTTTAACTTCCATATTTGGAGTCTGCGAAATGATTTGGATGTTATGCATATCTTGAAAAATATATGTGATAACTTTGGGAATAATTATGAATGTGAAAGGAAAGACTAAAGACACTATTAAAACTTGGTTAGCTTTGCAAGATATGAATATAAGGCCAGAGTTGCACCCTATCAAAAAAGGTGAAAACTATGAAGTTCCCATTGTCACGACCCAAGCCTAGGGCCTAAATGTGACATGACGAATAGGAACCCGACTGGACCCCAAATAAGCCTCATAGCATATCAATCACGTATTCTTTATCGCAGAAGCAAAATAAACAACTACAGAAATAATAAAAAGGGAAGCGGGACTATGGGATATTTTGATATTCATAAAAGCATAAAGAGTCAAGTTCATAGCATAAGTACATCATAATATCCAACAACACCTCTAACTTGGAATGGAGCGGGGGCCAATACACTATCCGGGCTCACCCTTATAGTAACAAGTGTCTAACAAAATAAAGTCTAAAAATAGCAAGTGTAATGTAGATAGTGTCCTCGAACTTGAGGACTCACCAAGCATATCCCCGAAGTATCGACTAGCGACGTGGAGGATGATCAAAAGGAGCTCTGGTCCCTACATACTAATATCATGTAGGCATAGAGTATGCATTAGTACGTTTGAATGTACTAAGTATGCGGGACGCAATGCAACAAAATGTAAGGCAATATACTAAAAATGCATAATCATAAGAAATAGATATATAATCTCAATATGACATGCATGATCAATGCTTATAATAAAACATGCTTGTGAATCATTCCTCTTACACAATATATATAGCATACATATGTGGGAAGCGACCTCAACTGACATAGACTAAGTAACTACAACTTGGAATCCAACGCATGACACCCCCTCGGTCAAGTGGATGGGCATGACACCCCCCGGCTAGGTGTGGTCTACTTGCCAAGGCAAACCAAACATGATAACATGACTAGATTGATTTACTAGTATAGCAAGGATAATAATCATAATCCTATGTGGCACATAGTTTAGAGACTACAGACTTTATATAAGGACCCCTTGAGTCGAACCCCCATCTTAAGCCTCAATCGGTGCTAAGTCAAATTCCACGGAATACTTGAAATAATCATAACTTGTATAACTTGTAAGAAACTTGGAAACATGACATGAGTAGCTCTTGAAACATGCTTGACCTCTAGTAGTGAGCCTAACTTGAACATGAGAGTAGATCAAAATCATACATGTACCCTTGCTTTAACATGAATTCAATACATACTTGAAAGTCCTTAATCATCATGAAGTCGCTTGACTTATAAACCATTTAATAGATCATCAATAACTTGAGAATTCTTGACTTAACATTTTATCAAACACATGGTAGGTTCATGATACATGTTCAAAATTGTGCAATTAAAGAGTGACATAAGATGAGTAAACTTAATGCAAAACAACCCACAAACATGTACAAAACCCTCATGTAAGGTACCTTGAAACCCAACACAAAAGTTCGTAATAGTTCATAGTTTCATAGCTCAAAACATGCATAGTTTCAATGAACAAGATCAATTCATGGTATAAGCTTGAAATAGATAATAATGCATAATCAATCAACATTTCATAAAACCCAAACATAATTCATGCTTATAATTCAAAATAAAGATACTTGAGATCCTTATATTTGAATGAGAGAATTGATAGAGTCTTTAGTGGGGTTTGAGAGAGGGTTTATATAGAGTTGAAAAATGGCTAAGTATGGGTGATTTCACGTTTTAGTGGGCATGGGGCTATGACCCCAATGCCCATGGGTGCATAATAAAACTAAGGAAATTGTTGTACTGGTCCGCGTCTAGTCTGCTATATGGACCTAACACGAAGGAGGAATTATACTACTCCACGCCCCTGGAGCGTTGCAGCCAGGGTGGATGATCTCTGGAAATTGGAAATTAGGGAAAATTAGTTTTTGCTACGGGTCCTCTAATATCTGGGTTATACCTATTTACCACTTAATTTTACCCCCCCCCCCCCGATCGAGAAAATGAAGTCAAATATTCGATATCACATATGTATTTTGAGATATATAAAAAATTACGATTATAGGCATTTCGAACCACATTTTAAGATATTTCAATATCTCCTCCTTGGGAACTTTCATCCCCGAATGTCAAAGAAATATGCATAAGAGAAGTAATCATGAACATTTTGTCCCTACATGAATGCAACAAATGCATTTAAACATTATTTTCACAAATCTCAACATGAACTAAAAAACCCCTATAAACTTGTTAACATAAACATGAATGCATGCAAAATGACATGAGGCTGAATTTTAAGGCTTGAAATCATATAGTGGACTTAAATTAGTACCTTCATCTTGAGTATAGTGGAAGAGATATGGGTATCGCTTTCTCATGTCTGTCGTAGCTTCCTATGTGGCACTTTCAACTTGTTGGTTCTAGCACCTTGACGGAAGCTACATTTTTGTTTCTCAACCTCTTCACTTATTTATCAAAAATCTCCACCAGGACCTCCTCATAGGTCAAATTATCTTCTACAACACCCACAACATCCAAGGACACTATAGTAATTGGGTCACCCACACACTTTCTCAACATGGACGCATAGATGACCGGATGAACCATATTCATCTCCATAGGCAACTCCAACTCATATGAAACCTTACCCACTCTCGTCAAAACTTTATAAGGACCCACAAACCTTGGGCTTAATTTCCCTTTCTTGTTAAACCGGACCACACCCTTCATGGGTGAGACTTTCAAGTAAACCCAATCACTAACCTTAAAATCAAGATCTCTTTATCCTCACATCGAAGTATGACATTTTTCTACTTTGGGCTGTTTCAATCTCTCCCTTATCAACCTCACCTTATCCATAGCCTCCATGACCAAATCTGGACCTAGAAAAGTCATCTCCCACACTTCAAACCACCCAACTGGGGATCTACAACACCTACCATATAAAGCTTCAAAAGGGAGTCATACCAATGCTTGAGTGGTAGCTATTGTTGTAAGCAAACTCAATAAGCGGAAGATGTTCATCCAAACTACCCTTAAGCTCTAAAACATAAGCTCTAAGCATATCCTCAAGGGTTTGTATAGTCCTCTCGGCTTGACCATCTGTTTGAGGGTTAAAGGTCGTGCAAAGCTCAACCTTGGTACCAATATCTCTTTGGACGGACCTCAAACACTGAGAAGTGAATTAAGTACTGATCCAAAATGATAGACAAGGGCACCCCATGCAATCAAACCAACTCATGAATGTATAACTTGGCATAATCTTCGGCACCATAAGTAGTTTTGACAGGTAGAAAGTGAGCCAACTTTGTCATTCTATCCACAATAACCAAAATAGAGTCAAAGTGTTTCCTAGTCATAAATGCAACCCAACATCAAAATCCATGTTGATCTCTCCCACTTCCAAGTAGAAATTTTTGTCTTTGAAATGACCCCAAAAAGTGCACAAAAATATGCCTTGAAAGTGTCCATAATTATAATTTCCATATATCTAAAAATTCATGCATGATATAAACAATCTGACTTCATATTCATGTTTAGGGGGGAAAATTGAGTGGGAGATGGGTCTAACCCCGATTTTGGAGCAACCGCAGCGAAATTCCATTTTGCAAAAATTTCACATTCTAGTGAGGGTATGTGTTCTCTCTGCGAAGAGGAGCTATCACGGAGCTATGTTATTTTGCTGCCAGTTTTCTGTTTTGGTCCAAGGATTTTGGGTCTTGGGCCTAAGCCTTCCCATGCGTTAAAACATCTTAGTCATATTTGACCTTCATATCATATAAGACATTCCCCAATACTCTCTCTCAAACACTCAGACAAATATTTCACTCAAAATTCAAGTGCCAAGCCTCATTTCGGATCTTAAGGAAATCACTCAAGCTTCAAGTTCTCATCTCACTCTTCATCAGGGAAATCTCCAAACTCAAGGTATGTGGCTTTCAACCATTGGATCCTTTCACCTATGGTGCCCGAGCTTCCTTTTTACATAAATATCATGTTTCCAAATTGATTTACTCATGGGTCTTATTTAATATAAATTTAACTATGAGCTATGTCAGGGTTTCATAAAAGTGTAACTTTTTAAGCATGTTTTGAGCGATGAATCTTAGATCTATCTTAAGATTTGATGAAGGGTTTTAATGTATATTGCATGAGGGTATTACCAAGTGTTGGTGGGTTGATTTACTTCAACTTTTATTGTATGATTTCACTCTTGAATTGCATGATTTTATTCTAGCAATGCACACCCAACAAGTGTTTGATAAAATGTCTTTTTAAGGATTCTTAAAGTTTTGATGATCCATTGGTTGATTTATGAGTCAATAGGCTTTATGATGATTTTTGGCTTTCTAGAGATATGTTTAGTTCATGAAAATGTTGACGATGTTGTAAAGCCGGATTAAGTCCTTTCCTCAAAGATTTTACCTCTTGTGAGCCTTTTAATGTTAATGCAAGGGTAATATTGATGATGATCTATTTTCATGTTAAAAGTTAGGCTCACCATTTGAGGTCAAGGATTTTTTAGAGCTACTCATACTATGTCTCTGTATTTATTTAAAATTACTAAAGTACGAATATTATAAATATTCTGTGCGATTAGACTTAGCACTGATAGATAGAGGGTGCTCTCTTTCCTTGAACTATGTGCCAAAATAAGCATATATCTTTTAGCCTTGCTATACTAGTGGATCCATTTAGTGCACTTTACCACGAAAATACCTAATCCAAAATGGGGCGGGACCCCGTAAGAAAGGTCACCTAATTCAAAATGGGGCAGGACCCCATAAGGTGAAACATAGTCATAAATCCTTTCCAAAATAGAGCGGGTTCCTGTAAGGAAGGTTACTTTATCAAAAATGGCGTAGGAGCATGTAAGGTGGAGTATGGTTTACCTTGGCAAGTAGACCACCTCTTTACTGATAAGGGGTAATCATTGGGATTCCAAGTTATAGCTTTCTTGGTCTTGTGCTATGTTGGTTGACGTTTCTTCCCACACTTACATATAATGTTCTATGTAAGAATAATAATTTGCAAAGCATGATTTCCTTAAGCATTGATCATACATGCCATATTCGTAAAATGCTATCTATTCCTTATTATTATGCATTTTGACTATGTTGCTTATCTCTTGTTGCATTGCATCCTACATACTTAGTATATTCAAACATACTAACACATACTCTATGCCTACATGATGCTACCATGTAAGAACCGAAGCTCCACTTGATCATCATCCTCCTCCACGTGGCTAGTAATACTATTCAAGCAAGTTGGTGAGTCCTCAATTCCGAGGACATACTTTTCTTGATTTTTGCTATGTATTAACTCTTCTTATGTTGGGAACTTATGACAATGAGGGTGAGCCTGGTTGCTTGTCTTAGCCCTCGCTAAGTTCTATGTCTAGAGGTGTTGTTGGACAAGTTATGTATTATGCTTGAGTTTGACTTATCTATGTATTTAAGCATTAAACTCTCTCCCTTAGTCCCAATTTCCATTTTCTATGTTTTCTCTTATTTTTGTTCTTGCTTCCACGACCAAGGATATGTGTATGATATGTTAAGAGGCTTGTTTGGGGTTCCTTCGGGTTCCCCATTCGTCGTGTCATGTCTAGACCCCAGTTTGGGTTGGGACAACTTTGGTATCAGAGCACTAGGTTGTTAATGGTTCTCGACATCCAACACACCACATCAATTAGTGTCTTATTCATGGTTGTGTTGTGCACCACAACTATGAGTAAGAGGCTATGAGAAGCTTTAGGAAATGTTTCCCTTCTTCTTACTCTATGTAGTGCTATAGGAGTCAAGGTAAGGTTTCCCCCCCTAAATGATTGTTCTTTGCCATGCTAGATCATGTCTAACACAAGAAGAAGAAGAGCCCGCACAACCGAGAAACAATCGGCTCATGAAGAGTTCTGGGATGCTCTTGCCATGCTAGCACATGCGGTGGCCAACCAAATCAACCAAGGACCCAAGCCCCTCATGCTTCTATTCTGGCATCTAGGGTAAGGGATTTCATGTGGATGAATCCACCGGAGTTCAACGGGTCTAAGGTGGATAAGGACCCTCAAGAATTTGTTGATGATGTGTACAAAGTGTTGGCTATTGTGGGTGTTAGGTCGGAAGAGAAGGAAAAGTTGGCGGCTTACCACCTCAAGGGGTTGGCCCAAATATGGTATACTCAATGGAAAGAGGAGAAGGGGAAATATGATGTGATCCTTTGTGAGGAGTTTAAGGTGGTGTTTCTCAACCGGTTCTTCCCTCTTGAACTTAGAGAAGCCAAAATGATGGAGTTTATGAATTTGAAGCAAGGGTCCATGAGTGTGAGGGAGTATGCCCTCAAGTTCAACCAACTCTCAAAATATGTTCCACACTTGGTTGCCGACCCAAGGTCTAGAATGAACAAGTTCGTGATGGGTGTACCCGATTTACTGAATCAGGAGTGTCAGTCCGCTATGTTGATTAGAGAAATGAATTTGTCCCGCTTAATGACTTATGCTGAATAATTGGAAGGGGAAACATTGAGGAAGAGAAGGAGTAGTAAGACTAAGAGGGCCTATTTTGATGGTAAGTTCCAAAGTCCCAAGGGTGGCCGATTTCATCTAGTCCAAGGGTCTTCCGATACTCTTGATGGAAGGTTTGCTAATGATAGTCCAAGATACCAAGGTGGTAATGGTGGAGGGCCCAAGCCCAAGTGCCCTGCGTGTAGGAAGAACCATAGTGGCCTGTGTTGGAGGAACTCTAGTGCCTGCTTTGGATGTGGTGAAATGGGTCATAGGATTATTGATTTCCCTCATGCTCAAACTGAAGGTATAGATGGTCGCCCTCAAGGCCAAGGGGGTGCTCCAAGGGGTAATTGGTCCTATGCTCTTCAAAGGAGGGAAGGAGGGGATGAGGTGCCCGATGATGCTACCAGTATGTTAAGGGTTTTCTTGATCTTTGTTATGCATGCTTTGATAGTTTCAGGAGTCACTATTCCTTTCATTATTCCTTTTGTTGCTAGTAAGATTTGGGTGTGTGAGTCTATTCTAGCTAGAAAGGGCTTATAAGGGTTGCTCCATGTTCTTATCGCATAGTCTTGTCTTGTGAACTTGGCTTGATGGGTTGAAGGTCTTGGGGTGTTTTGGCTACATGCACATCATATTTCTAATGAGTGTAGAAGCCATAAGGTTGTAATATGATGGTTAAGGATAGACGTTCTATGTGGTCAACTTCAATGGGTTAGTCACTCTAAGATTGATCTTCGGTTTGGGTTTTGTCCCCAAGTGAGGACAAGGGTAGGTGATCTCCCTAGGTAGCCTTTCGGGCTAGGAATGACCATTTTGAGTCATGGAGGAGTTGATTGGTTGACTTATGTGTCAGTTATGTTTAGGGGTTTTGTGAATTGGGTCTTAAAATCCTACCTTGTCATGCTTGTGGTGGTCTCCAGTGATGGAACATTGACTTATTTAGAGCTTGTGGGTCATTTGGGGTAGTGATGCAAGTCTTGGTGGGATGAGAGGTTGTTTTCTAAATTTGACAAGTGTGAATTGTGGGTAACAAGAAGGTGGTTAGAACTCTTTAATGATTATGATGTGAGTGTGCGTTGTCACCTTGGTAAGGCTAATGTTGTAGTCGATGCTCTAAGTATGGTGTCTATGGGTAACCTAGCATATGTTGATGATGGTGGCAAGAGGTGACTAGAGAGGTCCATCGGTGGGCTAGGTTGGGAGTTAGGTTGGAAGAGGTTGGCTATGGTGGTGTAGTGGTGGCTAATGGTTCTAGATCTTTCTTGATTGACGAGGTGAAAGCAAGGCAAGACCTTGACCTCGTCTTGTTAGAGTTGAAGACCTTGGTGAGAGATGATAATGTGGGGGTTTTCTCCCAAGGGGGAGATGGTGTCATTAAATGATAAGGTAGGTCATGTTTGTTTGTGTTAATGATTGGGTTCATTTAGAAGTCCCACCTATGTAGGGTGTGGTATGGTTTAGCAAGAAGGGGAATTGAGTTCATGGTTTGTAGGTTCTTATAGAGTGTTGAGAAAGGTTGCATACGAATGGAAATTTCCTATGGATATGGATATGGTTCGTCCGGTTCTTCATGCTTCTCGGTTAAGGGGATGTGTTGGTGACTCTAGTGCTATAGAACTCTTTGAGGTTGTGGGTGTTGTAGAGGATAAGTTGGCTTAGGAGGAGGCCTCGGTGGGGGTATTGGATGGAAGCGTTGAAGAGTTGATTAATAAGGATGTAGTGTTCGTCAAGGCCCTTTGGAAGAATTGTCAAGTCAAAAGTGTCTCTCGGCGAGCCGAAGTGGGCATGGAGAATCAATATCCGTACCTCTTTCATTCTATTCAAGCTTATGGTAACACGTCAAGTCTTTTTTTTTGTGATCTCAAATCTTATGTTTCAGCCCTTATGTCATTTGCATGCATTCATGACTATGTTGACAAGTTCTTGATGATTTGAACACTTATGTTAAGATTTCGAAAATGTTGTTTAAGTGTATTGATGCATTATAGTTGGGGCTGAATTCTTCACAATTACTCTTCTTATGTACTCTTCTTTGACATTCGGGGATTAATGTTCCCAAGGGGGAGATATTGAAACAACCCCAAAAAGTGCCCGAAAATGTACCTTGGAAATGTCCATAATCATAATTTCCATATATCTCAAAATCTGTGTAATATCAAAAGTCTGACTTTGTATTCTTGTTCAGGGGGAAATATTGAGTGGGAGATGGGTCTAACCCTGATTTTAGAAAAACCATAGCGAAATTCCATTTCGCCAAAATTTTGCATTCCAATGAGGGTACCCGTTCTCTCCGCGATGCAGAGCCGTCATGGAGATGTGTTATTTTGCTGCCAGTTTTCTGTTTCGGTCCAAGGCTTTTGGTTCTTGGGCCTAAGCCTTCCCTTGCGTGAAAATACCAATACATAGCCATATTTCACCTTCATATCATACAAGACATTCCCCAATACTCTCTCAAACACTTAGACAAATATTTCACTCAAAATTCAAGTGTCAAACCTCATTCCGGATCTTAAGGAAATCACTCAAGCTTCAAGTTCTCATCTCACTCTTCATCAAGGAATTCTTCAAACTTAAGGTATGTGGGTTTCAACCATTAGGTCATTTCACCCATGGTGCCCAAGATTCCTTTACATAAATCTCATGTTTCTAAGTTGATGTACTCATGGGTCTTATTTATTATGAATTTGACTATGAACTCTGTTGATAAAAGCGTGACTGTTTAAGCATGTTTTGAGCTATGAATCTTAGATCTATCTTGAGATTTGATGATGGTTTTAATATATACTGTATGAGGGTATTACCAAGTGTTGGTGGGTTGATTTATTTCAAGTTTTCTTGCATGATTTCACTCTTGAATTGCATGATTTTGTTCCAGCATTACACACCCGCCAAGTGTTTGATAAAATGCCTTCTTATGGATTCTTAAAGTTTTGATGGTCTATCGGTTGATTTATGATTCAAGAGACTTTATGATGATTTTGGGCCTTCTAGAGATGTGTTTAGTTCATGAAAATGTTTGATGATGTTGTAAAGCCGGATTAAGTCATTTCCTCAAAGATTTTACCTCTTGTGAGCCTTTTAATGTTAATGTAAGGGTAATGTTGATGATGATCTATTTTCATGTTGAAAGTTAGGCTCACTTTGAGGTCAAGTATGTTTTAGAGCTACTCATGCTATGTCTCTATATTTATTGCAAATTACTAAAGTATGATTATTATAAGTATTCCGTTGGATTAGACTTAGCACCGATGGATGTAGGGTGCTCTCTTTCCTTGAACTATGTGCCAACATAGGCATGTATCTTTTACGTTGCTATACTAGTGGATCCATTTAGTGCACTTTACCATGAAAATACCTAATCCGAAATGGGGTGGGACCCCGTAAGGAAGGTCACCTAATCCAAAATGGGGCGAGAGCCCGCAAGGTGAAGCATGGTCATAAATTCTTTTCGTAATGGGGGGGGGTTCCCGTAAGGAGGGTTACTTCATCAAAAATGGGATGCAACCCGTAAGGTGGAGTATGGTTTACCTTGGCAAGTAAACCACCTCTTTACCAATGAGGGGTAAACATTGGGATTCCAAGTTATGGCTCAATTGGTCTTATGCTCTGTCGGTTGAGATTTCTTTTCACACTTATATATAATGTTCTATGTAAGATTAATGATTTGCAAAGCATGATTTACTTAAGCATTTATCATACAAGCCATATTGCTATCATGTTATCTATTACTTATTATTATGCATTTTGACTATGTTGCCTATCTCTTATTGTATTGCATCCTACATACTTAGTATATTCAAATGTACTAATGCATACTCCATGCCTACATGAAGTTACCATGTAGGAACCATAGCTCTACTTGATCAACATCCTCGTCCACGTGGCTAGTAATATCTATTCAAGCAAGTTGGTGAGTTCTCAATTTCGAGGACATACTTTTCTTGATTTATGTATGTCTCGACTCTTCTTATGTTGGGAACTTTTGACTATGAGGGTGAGCCTAGTTGCTTGTCTTGGCCCCATCTATATTCTATGTCTATAGGTGTTGTTGGACAAGTTATGTATTATGCTTGAGTTTGACTCATCTATGTATTTAAGTATTAAACTGTCTCCCTTAGTCCCAATTTCCCTTTTCTGTGTTTTCTCTTGTTGTTTATTCTTGCTTCCGCGACCAAGGATGTGTGTATAATATGCTAAGAGGCTTGTTTGGGGTTCCTTCGGGCTCTCCATTAGCAGTGTCACGTCTAGGCCCCAGTTTGGGTCATGACAGTCTTGGACTAGGCCACCCGGCCTTTGATGTTCAGCTTTCACTTGTTGGCAATTGTGACATCCACATATGAACTTGGCAATATCTCTCTTCATACCACCCCACCAATACCCTTGTACAAGTCTCTATGCATTTTGTAGAATAGGGGTGAATAGAATAGGATGAATTATGGGCCTCCTTCAAGATCAACTCCCTTAAGTCATCAATTTTAGGCATACACAATAGACCTTGGTACCTAAGGTCAGTCATCTCCCCCTTGGGAGAAAACCTCTACCATTTCTTCCTTCACCAAGGTCTTCAGCTCTAGCAAAGAGGGGTTAAGATTTTGTTTTGATTTTAACTCCTCAATCAAAGAAAATTTAGAACAATCAACAATCATTACACCACCATTTTCAACTTCATCCAACCTAACCCCCAATCTAGCCAACTGATGAACTGCTCTAGTCACCTCTTTGCCACCATCATCAATAGGAGCTAGGCTACCCATGGACACTCTACTTAGAGCATTGGCTACAACATTAGCTTTGCCGGGGTGATAATGTACACTCATATCATAATCTTTAAAGAGATCTAACCACCTTCTTTGTCTCCAGTTAAGATCTTTTTGGGTGAACATATATTGGAGACTTTTCTCTTCTGGTCGGTAAACACATCAATATGAACCCGACACAAGTAGTGACGCCAAATTTTCAAAGAAAACACCATGGTTGCCAATTCAAGATCATAGGTGGGATAATTCTTCTCATGTGCCTAAGTTGTCTAGTGGCATATTATATCACCGTGGCATTTTGCATCAAAACACACCCCAAACCAATTCTTGAGGCATCACAATATACCATAAGCCCTTCCAACCCTTCAGGTAGAGCAAACATAGGAGCAGAGACAAGCTTATCTTTCAAAGTTTGGAAACTCTTCTCACATTCATCGGTCCACACGAATTTTCCCTTCTTTTGTGTCAACTTTGCAATAAGAGAAACAATAGAAGAAAATCCATTCATAATCCTCATGTAGTAACCCTCTAAAACCAAGAAACTTCTAATATTTGACAGAGTCAAGGGTCTAGGCTAATTTCTAATCACCTCCATCTTCTTGGGATCTACCTTAATGCCATCACCCGACACCACATGCCCTAGAAAAGCAACCTCATTCAACCAAAATTTACATTTCTCATATTTTGCATACAACCTCTCCTCCCTCAAGATTTGCAGCACCACTCTCAAGTGATCCACACGCTCCTCCTCACTATGGGAATAAATCAAGATGTGATCAATAAAAACCACCATAAACAAGTAAAGGTAGGGTTTCAGAGCCCTATTTATGAGATCCACAAATATAGCCAGTGCATTAGCCAACCCAAAGGACATAACTACAAACACAAAGTGCCCATACCTAGTCCGGAAGGCCATCTTGGGAATGTCACACTCCCTCACTTTCACTTGGTGATACCCAGACTGAAGATCAATCTTAGAAAAGCCACTAGCCCCTTTAAATTGATCAAAAAGGTCATCAATCCTTGGTAGAGGGTACTTGTTCTTTATGGTGACTCTATTAAGTTGCAGGTAATCAATGCTCATTCTAAGAGAACCATCATTTTTCTTCACAAATAACACAGGTGCACCCAAAGGTGACTTACTAGGCCTTAACAAACCCTTTTCGAACAAATGCCTCAATTGCTCCTTTAACTCCTTGAATTTCGCCGGTGCCATAAGGTAAGGGGGAATAGAAATAGGTTGAGTATCGGAAAGGAGGTCTCTACCGAAATCTATCTCCCTTTCGGGAGGGACACCAGGAAGCTCATTAGGAAAGACATTAAGAAACTCACTAACCACCAGAACAGACTCAATAGGAAGGACCTTGGACTCGACATCCCTAAACCTCACAAGATGATAAAGACAACCCTTAGAAATCAAGTTTTGGGCTTTAAGACAAGAAATGAATCTACCCTTGACCACCACCTCATGACTCTCTGACTACCTTACTTAAGCAATTCTGCCTGCCATAGTGATCTATCCCGTCAATCCCGCCCGCGAGCTATCCATTCTAACCTCGACTCAAGTACGAGCTCATTAGACAATTGCAATTTAACCCTACAGGTTTTACAATCAATAGAAGCATAATATGCAATCAACCAATCCATCCCAAGAATGACATCAAAATCCACCATATTTTTCAACAAAATCACAAGGCAAGATTTTATGCAAGATGAACATGGAACAATTTCTATACACTCTTTTAGTAACAATGGACTCACGAATGGGGGTAGACACTTCATAAGGTTCATACAATAATTCGGGACTAACATGAAGCCTTTTGGCAACAAATGGAGTAATAAAAGAAAGAGTGGCACCCGGATCTATCAATGTACACATCAAAATCAAAAACCTTAAAAGTACCAGTGATGACATCGGGCACCTCATTCACCCCTTGTCCCCCTTGAATAGCATAGAATTTATCTTTCCTTGGCGTACCCCCTCTTTGGCCTCCAATTCCCCTTTAACCTTCATTTGCACCTTGGCCTTATGGATGATCATCTTTACCTTTGTTTTGAGAATGAGAACAATCAATAACTTTATGACCCATCTCACCAAAACCAAAGCAAGTATTAGAATTGCTCAAACATGGACCACTATGATTCTTTTCACACCTTATATGTTGAGGCTTTATCATTCCTCCATTACCACCTTGGAATCAAGGATTATCATTACCAAATCTCTTAATAGAAGCATTAGAAGACCCTTGGCCTTGGAACTTGTGGCCTTGAGAAAACTGGCCACCCTTGGTACCTTGGAAACCTCTTTCAAAACAAGCCCTCTTGGACTCACCACTCCTTCTTTTTCTAAGCTTTTCCCTCTCTAGTTGTTCGGCGTATGTCATGACGTAGGACAAATCCATATCACATATTAGCATGGTGGTATGACAGTCCTTATTAACCAAGTCGGACACTCCCAAACAAACTTGTTCATCCTTAAATTCGGCTCGGCAACCAATTGTGTAGCAGACTTGGAAAGTTAGTTGAACTTGAAGGCATACTCTCTCACACTCATGGAACCTTGCTTAAGGTTCATAAATGCCATCATCTTAGCCTCTCTTAGCTCAATAGGAAAGAACCAATTGAGAAATGGGGCT
Organism: Solanum medicagineum; assembly: GCA_026153255.1. Lineage (NCBI taxonomy): Eukaryota > Viridiplantae > Streptophyta > Magnoliopsida > Solanales > Solanaceae > Solanum > Solanum medicagineum. The sequence continues at coordinate 1,367 of JAPFFP010074692.1, read as the reverse complement.
TTGAATGTTCCCATGGGGGAGATATTGTACGTTTCACTTCTTCATGGTCTATATCGTGCTTTAGATGTAAGTGTAAGGAAATTTCCCCTAATGAATGCTCTTTAATATTCAAGATCATGCCGATTCTAAGAGAGAGACTAAGGAGACCCCGTACACCCGAGGAGCAACCGGCTCCTTAAGCTCCTCTAGAAGGAGGGATGGGCCATGAAGAATTTCGAGATTCTATTGCAATATTGACTCATGTTATTCCCAACCAAATCAACCAAGGGTCCCAAGTCCCTCATACTCCTACTCCAGCCTCAAAGGTGAGGGATTTTACTAGGATGTATCCATCGGAGTTTTATGGGTCCAAGGTGGATGAGGATCCCTAAGAATTCATCGATGAGATGTATAAGGTGTTTCCACTATGGGGGTTAATTTGAAGGAAAAAGCAGAGTTGGGAGCCTACTAACTCAAAGGGGTGACTCAAACTTGGTTCACTTGATGGAAGATAGAGAAGAGGAATGGTGATGCTATCCCTTGGGAGGATTTCAAAGTGGCATTTCTCAATCGGTTTTTTCTTATTGAGCTAAGGCAGGCAAAGATGATAGAATTTATGAATCTTAAACAAGGGTCTATGAGTGTGAAGGAGTATGCCCTCAAGTTCAACAAGCTTTCCCAATATGTTCCACAATTGCTTGCCGAGCCTAGTTCAAGGATGAACAAATTTGTGTTGGGTGTGTCCGACTTGGTTAATGAGGAGTGTCGTACTGCCATGCTAATAGGTTATATGGATTTGTCCTGCCTCATGATATATGCTGAGCAACTAAAGGGGGAAAAGCTTAGAAAGTGAAGAGTTGGTGAGTCCAAGAGGGCTTGGTTTGAAGGTGGGTTCCAAGGTCCTAAGGTTGGCCGGTTTCCTCAAGGCCACAAGTTCCAAGGCCAAGGGTCATCCAATGCTTCTAATAAGAGTTATTAAGGTGGATCTTAAGAAGACCGATGTGATTAGAAATTGGTCTAGACGATTGACCCTGTCAGACATTAGCAGCTTCTTGGGCTTAGCAGGCTATTATCGAAGGTTTTGAATAGGTTCTTTTCTATTTCTTCCCTTATGAAAAAGTTGGCACAAAAGAAGGATAAGTTTGTGTGCATCAATGAATGTGAGAGGAGCTTCTAAACCTTGAAAAATAAGCTTTTGTCAGTTCCTATGTTGTCACTACCGGAAGAGCTTGAGGGACTTATGGTGAATTGTGATGCTTCTAGAGTCGGGTTGGGTTGTGTGCTAATGCAAAATGATAAGGTGATAGTCTATGCTTTTAGGCAACTCAAGATGCATGAAAAGAACTACCCTACTCATGATCTTAAATTTGCCTCCGTATTATTTGCTT
>JAPFFP010074685.1:0-23524 GCA_026153255.1 Solanum medicagineum | reverse complement strand
CACAAATAATGAAATGCGTATGAGATGAAACAACTCGTGAACTTTATTTAGCAACAAGAACCCATGTAACTTAGTATGCAAGTATGTGTGCAGATTTGAAGGTAACTATGTATTGAAGCATATGAACATGTGAAAGAGTGGAGAAACGGTTAGTAGTTGTATCGGAGTTGGTAAGTGCCTTTATGTGCCAAGGAGGGATCTATGTTTCATGGCAAATAATATGAACTCAAGTAGCCTTACATCCCTCGCTATCCGACTTCGCTATTGCCTCGAGATAACCTTTCATTCCTCCAAATATTCATATACAACATAGTAGGTGATAACACTAGCATTCGCAGCCAATAGATACATCTTGGTAGCCCAATCTCATTAAAAAACAACATACGGGCGGCAAGCGGGTACTTATAAACCCAAGCATATTCTTTCAAACTTTTCGCCCCTAATCGTACTTTCTAATACACATTCTCATATACATATCATGTGCATCCTATTCTAATGCTACAATATTCTTATAGCAGTCCACAAAGCACAACACATAACAATTCTATGCAACACACAAATAAGTGGCATAACGTTACATCCCTTTGCCCCATTACGACGTTGATGATTCCAAAATTTTACCAACTTCAACCAAACTGTTCCCACAACATTTACACATACAAAAATCCCTAAAATATTTCAATAATAGTCTTCAAAATAGGTAGAGGATGTAAGACCATAGTCCTTAATGTATAAGCCCACAGGTTCTAATTACGAGCACAATTACGATATCACACAAGAACTCACTTTCGCGGACTGTAAAAGTGGTGCAGCAGCTACATTGCATCACTAACAAACTAAACCTTGTTAAAAACATAAGTCTTACTTCAAAATTCAGTCAACCAAGAAGAGAAAATCCTCTTGAACAACAAGAAAAGTTCACAACAATCCTTAGGACACATGCTGTCCAAAATTTCAGCACAAACATAACTAGCATATACTGCTTGTTTGTCATGGTATATGTATAAAAAATACATGGATATTTCCACTTAACTCAGCCTTCAAGGTTCATGTTTCCTTCAAGAAACCTAGAGGATTTTGTAGGCTTCCTTGTGAGGTGAAACAAAGAGAAAACAAAAGTCTTAGGATGCTGAAAAATTGTTTCAAGTGAAATTGAATTAAGGAGCTGTTTTGAGACCTTTTTAAAGAGTCTCTTGGCTGACTTTCTTTTGAACTTTTGACCAAATAATGCCACATATTATTAATCATCTGAGGCAGCAGCTTGTCCCTCACACTTGGGCCTAAATGGGTCTCAAATTTGTTGGGCCTTGGCTGCCCATTTTCCAAATCTCTCTTCACATAGTTTGGGCCCAATTAGCCAAGTGGGTGGTGGTGTACTTAGGCCCTTCTATTATTCATCTTGGGTTAAGGATAAAGTCCATTTATGATGCTAAAATACGAGCTAAAGTTACACCCTTAACACGGACTTTATTCATAATCGAACTTGGACAAATTCGACGTCGGGCCTCATCTCCGTTTAGCTAGCAATTTCAAGCTATGCAAGTAGGTAACTCACCTCCTAGCTTCTTAAGTCGTACAAGTACCTCAATTCTCTCACTTTGTTTAGGGTCATGATTTCCTCAATTTGACTCAAAACATGTATACAATCGACCCTCTTAAGCGTTAGACGCACATATCGCCCTATAACATGATATTCAAGTACTTTTAGAAAGTGGTGCTAATTTGAAAAGCCATATCTTGTTTCATTTCCATAGAACTAGTATTGTAAGATGTGGGGTGTTACATCCTACCCCCTTAGGAACATTCATCCTCGAATGTTAGCACAATTGGATAGCTTAACCAAGTTTAAACCTTTAATTACAAAAACTTTAACAATACACTAAGTATTCAATCACATGTACCTATTAGTGTCCCAATTCTGCATGTTGGACATCTTCTTTAGCTTCAAATAAGTAAGGGTATTTTGATTTCATCGTGAGCTTGGCCTCTCATGTTATTTTTCTGCTTGCTGGTTTCTCGAAAGTACTTCTACTGAAGCTATTTCTTTATTTCTTAGCTTCTTAACTTGACGATCTAGAATAGCAATAGGTACCTCTTCATATGTGAGATCTTCTGTAACCTGGACATATTCAATAGGAGTGACACGGGATTAGTCACCTATGCATTTTCGAAGTATTGAGACATGAAAAACTGGATGAACCATTGAAAGCTCTTGGGGTAGTTCTAGTTCATATGCAACCTGCCCGAACTTCATAATAATTTTATATGGCCCTATGTAACGTGGGCTCATTTTTCCTTTCTTATCAAACCTCATAACCCCTTTCATTGGAGATACCTTTAAAACTACCCGATCCCCTATTGAGAATTCCACTCCTCTACTTCTAGCATCCGCATATGATTTATGACGACTTTGGGTTGTTTCTAGCCGCTGCTGTATTACCTTAACTTTTTTCATGGCTTGTTGTACTAAATCTGGCCCAAGCAAGGTGGTTTCACCGACATCAAATCACCTAATTGACGATCTACATTTCCTTTCATACAAAGCTTCATAAGGTGTCATCTTGATACTTGAGTGGCAGCTATTATTATAGGCAAATTCAATAAGTGGCAAATGGTCCACCCAACTACCTTTAAAGTCCAATACACAAGCTCGCAACATATATTCAAGTGTCTGAATGGTGTGTTCTGCTTGACCGTCTATTTGAGGGTTGAATGTTGTACTCAAATTCACTTGTGTCCCTAAACTCCTTTGGAAGGACTTCCAAAACTTCGTAGTGAATTCAGCTTCTCGGTCTGATATAATGGAGGTTGGGACTCCATGTATCCTGACTATCTCTTTGAGGTATAGCTTGGCATACTCTTCAGCGGTATAACCACTCCTGACTAGAAAGAAGTGTACTAACTTTGTGAGTCTGTCAACTATTACCCATATGGAGTCAAACTTCTGAAATGAGAGAGGCAAACTGGTAACAAAATCCATATTGATCATATCCCACTTCCATGTTGGAAGCTCTATACATTGCATATAACCTCTTGTCTTTTGGTGTTTTACTTTCACTAGTTGGCAATTTGGACATTGAGCCACAAATTCTGCAAGGTCCTTTTTCATGCCTCCCCACCAAATCATTCCCTTCAGGTCATGGTACATCTTAGTTGATCCTGGATGGATGGAATATTGGGAATGATAGGATTCTTCCATTATCCTCTTTCTTAATCCATTAGTATCAGGCACACATAATCTATTTTGGCAATAAAGTACTCCATTTTGTGTAAGGTCAAAGCCTTTTATCATACCCTGACTTAACTTTTCCTTAAGTTGTCGTAGAACAGGATCCTCAAACTGTTTTTCTTTCACCTTCATTACTAATGAAGATGTTGTTGCATTATGTACAATAACCCCTTCCTTTGGAGTTTCAACAAGATGAACTCCCAAACTAGCTAGCTGACGTAGATCCTTAGCCACTCCCTGACTTACTATAGCTTGATCACTAGTATTTATGATTGCCTTACGACTCAGAGTGTCGGCTACCACATTTTCTTTCCCCGGGTGGTAAAGTTTATCAACATCATAATCCTTTATTAGCTCTAGCCACCTCCGCTGTATTAAATTTAGGTCTTTTTGCTTAAAGATGTATTGTAGGCTCTTATGATCAATATATATGTCAACGTGAACCTCATACAAATAGCGGCGCCATATTTTTAGAGCAAAAACAACTGCTGCTAGCTCAAGATCATGAGTTGGGTAGTTTTTCTCATGTGGTCATAGTTGTCTAGATGCTAAGCAATTACCTACCATCCTGTGTCAGTATACACCCTAAGCCAACTCCTAAAGCATCGCAATACACCACATACCCCTCAGTGCCTTCTAGAAGTACTAACACAAATGCAGAAGTTAGCTTATTTTTCAGCTCCTGGAAGCTCCTTTCGCATGTATGATTCCATTGGAACTTTGTTGCCTTATGTGTAGACTTTGTTAGAGGTGCAGAAATAAAAGAAAAAACTTCAAAAAATCTCCTGTAATAACTTGCCAAACCTAGGAAGCTTCGAACTTCTGTGGGTGTTGTTGATCTTGGCCAATCTTTCACCACCTCTATCTTTTTGTAAATCAACCCTTATCCCCTCACCAGACACAATATGACCCAAGAATGCCACTGATTTTAGCCAAAATTTACATTTAGAAAACTTGGCATACAACTGTCGATCACGAAGAATCTGTAATACTTATTGTAAGTGATTTGCGTGGTCCTTATCTGATCTTGAATATACCAAAACTTCATCTATAAATACTATTACTAACACATCCAAGAATGGCTTGAATACCTGATTCATCAGATCCATAAAAACTGCTGGTGCATTCGTTAACCCAGATAACATAACAAGAAATTCAAAGTGACCATAGCGTGTTCTGAAAGCTGTCTTGGGTATATCTTCCTTCTTCACCTTCACTTGGTGATACCCTTATCTCAAATCAATTTTTGAAAAGTATTTGGCACCCTGTAACTGATTGAATAAATCATAAATCTTGGGGATGGGGTATTTATTCTTAATTGTTACCCTATTCAATTTTCCATACTCGATACACATTCTCAAGGTTCCATCCTTTTTACGCACAAATAACATTGGTGCACCCCAAGGGGACACACTAGGTCTTATAAAAACCTTCTCCAATAAGTCTTTTAACTGCTCTTTTAATTCATGTAACTCTACCAGGGCCATTCTATATGGAGTGATGGAAATAGGTTGAGTAACTGGAAGTAATTCAATACCAAAATCTACTTCTGGTTCTGGAGGTAAGCCTAGAAGTTCTTCAGGGAACACATTAACAAATTCATTCACAACTGGAACTGATTGAAGAGTTGGTGATTCTACCTCCATGTCCCTCACTCTAACTAAATGACATATATACCCCTTGAATATCATCTTTTTGGCCCTAAAATAAGAGATAAACTTCCCCTTTCGCGCCCCAACATTACCTTCCCACTCAAGAACTGCTTCATTTGGAAAGTGGAAGTACACTTTCTTAGTTCGGCAATCTACGGTGGCATAGCAAGAAGCTAACCAATCCATACCCATTATAATGTCAAACTCCACCATTTCTAGCTCATTAAGGTCAACCAAGGTGTCATGATTACAAACAATTACTACACAATCATAATAAATCCTTCTAGCCATAATAGATTCACTAGTTGGTGTGGAAACTTCAAATGGTTAGTTTAATAATTTGGGTGTTCTCTTAAGGTTCCTAGCAACTAGTGGGGTAAGGTATGATAGTGTAGAACCAGGGTCAATTAATGCATATACTTTATGTGAAAAGATGGACAATATACCTGTGACCACATCCGGTGAAGCTTCTAAATTTTGCCGACTCTCCTGAGCATAAGTGCGATTCTGGACTCCGCTAGAGCTAGCTGCCCCTCTAACACCTCTACCATGACTCATAGGCACTTGTTGGCCCCTACCTAATGGAGGAACTGACGATGATGATGCAACAACTAACCCAGTAGATTGTGCTATATCACCCATACGCCTCCTCGGGCAATCCTTTATCATATGTCCTGGCACACCACACTAATAACAAGAGTCTGTCCCAATATGACATATACCTGAATAACTTTTTCCACACTGTTTACAAGGTTGCCTAGGGGTCATTTGCTGACATGCTGAATATCCTGTTGTCCGTGTACCTTGTCCCTCACCTCATTGACCAAACTGATTACTTCTAGACCCTTGAAGTTGTGGTGGAGCACTGGCTGTAGAGTAGGACGACAATGGCCTACGCGGTCTATTAGAAAACTGAGGCCTATGCTCACCTTCGGATGATGTAAATTGCCCTGTAGATCTGTCCCTTTTGGCCTTCCCCCTTTTGAACTCTTATGTCCTTCTTCTTTGCCTCTGATCCTCCAATTTCCATGCAAAGCTTGCATTCTCACTATATCCATGTCTTTGTTCAAGGAAGCAATGGTACAGTCTTTTACAAGATACGTATCTAATCTATCCATATATCGATGAAATATATCTGCCATAATAGCAACTACATTAGGAGCATACCTGGCCAGAGGATTAAATTGAAGACTATACGCGCTCACGCATATATTCCCTAGGTGAAGATTCAAGAACCAATCTGCACGGGCCACTCGGATCTCTAATGGCAAATAATGGTCAAGAAATGCCTCTTTGAACTCTTTCTAGGTAGTTGCGGGTGCATATATACCCCTAGATTGCTTCCAAGCTTCACACTACAATGTAGCCACACCCTTCAACATATATGTCACTAACTCGATAGCTTCTGTACCACTCACATGCGTAACATCTAAAGTGCGCTGAATCTATTCAATAAAGTCTTGGGGATCTTCATTAGGATCTGAACCAGTGAAGGATGGAGGGTCAAAAAATTGCCCTATTCAATCTGTACTATTACGTCGAGCGGAATGTACCTTGATCACCTTGTCGGGTGGTGACATCCCCGTACTACCACGTCAAGGGGTATGTACCTTCAAAACCTTGTCAGGAGGTGACATGCCCGTACTACTATGTTGAGGGGTATGTATCTAAACAACTTTGTCGGGGGGAGACTTGCACATATTATCATGTTGAGAGGTAGATACCTCCATCACCTTCCAAGGGGGTATGGCTTGGATTCCAAGTAATAGCTTGTTTAGTCTATGACTGTGGTCTCTTCCTACACATGTATTTTGTTCTATGCAAGTTATATGATTTACAAGCATGTTTTACTTAAAGCATTCATCATGCATGCCATATTGATAATATACTTATCCATTGTCATGTAGGAACTGGAACACCACACGATCATCCTCCATGTGGCTAGTTTTGGCATCTTGAAGAAAAGTTTTTGTGAGTCCTCATATTCGGGGACACTAGCTATGCTACTCTTGCTTTTGTCATCTCCTTGTATTGATCATCTGAAATATGGGGATGAGATCGGAAAGTGTCTTGACCACCACCCAATCTATGCAAGAGGTATTTTTGGAACAATTGATGTAATTATGCTTATGATCTTGACTCTTGAATGTTTATGATTATCCAAGACTTCCCTTAATCCTATTTTCCTTCTTTATGTTTCTTGTTGTGATGTTTTACTTCCACGACCAAGGATGTGTGATTGATATACTAAGAGGCTTGGTTGGGATTCCTTTGGGTTCCCTATTTGCTGTGTCATGTCTAGGCCCTAGGCTTGGGTCGTGACAAACTTGGTATCAGAGCACTAAGTTGTTAATGGTCCTTGGTATTCAATACAGCGCGTCGATTAGAGTGTTGTTCATAGTTGTGAAGTGTACCAATAATATGAATAAGAGGCTCTGAGGCATTTTAGGAAATGTTTCCCTTCTTTACGATCTATGTCGTGCATTAGGAGTAAGGTAGGGCTTTTCCTATAATGAGTGTTCTTTGCTATTCTAGATCATGTTGATTCCAAGAGGAATAAGAGCCCGTACTCCCTAGGAGCAACCGGCCCCTCCTGCTCCTAAAGATGGGGTAGTCGTAGATGAAGAGTTTCGAGATGCTATTACCATATAGGCCCATGCCATGACTAATCAAATCAACCAAGGAGCCCAAGCCTCTCATGCTCCTACTCCGGCCTCAAGGGTGAGGGATTTTACTAGAATGAACCCACCAGAGTTCCATGGGTCAAAGGTAGATGAGGATCCACAAGAATTTATTATGAGGTGTATAAGGTGTTGTCCATTATGGGAGTTAATTCAGAAGAAAAAGGGGAGTTGGTGGCCTACAAACTCAAAGGGGTGGCTCAAATATGGTTCACTCAATGGAAGATGGAGAAGGGGAATGGTGATACTATCCCTTGGGAAGAACTCAAAGTGACATTTCTCAACCGGTTCTTTCCTATTGAGCTTAGGGAGGCAAAAATGATGGAATTTATGAATCTAAAACAAGGTCTATGAGTGTGAGAGAGTATGCCCTCAAGTTCAATCAACTCTCCAAGTATACCCGACAATTGGATGCCGAGCCGAGGACTAGGATGAAAAAATTTATGTCGGGTGTGTCCGACTTGTTTAATGAGGGGTGTCGTGCTACCATGTTGGTATGTGATATGGATTTGTCTCGTCTCATGACTTATGTCGAACAATTGGAGGGGGAACAACTTAGAAAGAGAAGAAGTGGTCAGGGCAAACGGGCCCGTTTTGAAGGTGGATTCCGAAATCCCAAGGGTGGCCGATTTCCTCAAGCCCATAAGTTCCAAGGCCAAGGGTCTTCCAATGCTCCTTATAGGAGGCTTGGTAATGATAATCGAAGGTTCCAAGGTGGTAGTGGTGTGGTGCCTAGCCCTATATGCCAAAGGTGTGGTAGGAACCATAATGACACATGCTTGAGAAACTCTAATGCTTACTTTGGTTGTGGTGAAGTGGGTCATAAGGTGATTGATTGTCCATGTGCACAAAACAAAGGTAGAGATGGTCATCCATAAAGCCAAGGTGCAAATGCGGGTCCAAGCGGAAGAGAAGGCCAACAAGGAGGTACTCCAAGGCAAAATAGATTTTATGCTCTTCAAGGGAGACAAAGGGTAGATGAGGTGCCTAATGTCGTCACCTGTATGTTAAAGGTTTTTAATTTTGATGTGTGTTCTTTGATAGACCCGGATGCCACTCTTTCTTTTATTACACCTTTGGTTGCCAAAAAGCTTCATGTTATGCCCGAATTATTGTGTGAACCCTATGAAGTGTCTACCCCCATTGGTGATTCTATTATTGCTAAAAGAGTCTATAGAAGTTGTCACTTATTCATATTGCATAAATTCTTGCCTTGTGATTTTGTTGAGTTAGATATGGTGGATTTTGATGTCATTCTTGGGATGGATTGGTTGCATGCGTACTATGCTTCTATTGATTGTAGAACCCGTAGGGTCAAATTCCAATTCCCTAATGAGCCTATCCTTGAGCAGGAAAGTTGTGATGTAGTGGTCAAGGGTAGATTCATTTCTTGTCTTGAAGCCCAAAAGTTGATTTCTAAGGGTTGTCTCTATCATCTTGTGAGGGTTAGGGTGTTGAGTCCAAGGTCCTTGCGATAGAGTCGGTTTCGGTGGTTAGTGAGTTTCGTGATATCTTTCCCGATGAGCTTCCCCATGTTCCTCCCGAAAGGAAAACAGAATTTGGTATAGACCTTCTTCCCGATACTCAACCCATTTCTATTCCCCCTATCCGTATGGCCCCGGTGGAGTTGAAAGAGTTAAAGGAGTTGAAGGAGACATTGAGGGATTTACTGGAAAAGAGTTTTAGAATAGACATGGCTCTTTTAGAATGGACATTTATTACCGACAACTTAATAGAGTCACCATCAAGAATAAGTAGCCTCTACCAAGGATTGATGACCTTTTTGATCAACTTCAAGGGGCTAGTCACTTCTCTAAGATTAATCATGGTCCGGGTATCACCAAGTGAAAGTGAGAGAGTGTGACATTCCCAAGACAGCCTTCTGGACTAGGTATTGGCACTTTGAGTTTGTGGTTATGTCCATTGGGTTGACTAACACACAAGCGATATTCATGGATCTTATGAATAGGGTCTTTAAACCCAACCTTGACTAGTTTGTGGTGGTTTTTATTGATGTTATCTTGATTTATTCCCATAGTGAGGAGTATATGAATCACTTGAGAGTGGTGTTGAAGATCTTTAGGGAGAAGAGGTTGTATGTTAAATATGAAAAATGTAAGTTTTTGTTGAAAAAGGTTGCTTTCCTAATGCATGTAGTGTCGGGGGATGGTATTAAGGTGGATTCTAAGAAGACGGAGGTGATTAGAAACTGGCCTAGACCTTTGAATCCATTGGATATTAGAACTTTCTTGGTTTTTGCGGGTTATTAACGGAGATTTGTGAATGGTTTCTCTTGTATTTCTTCTCCTATGACTAAGTTGACCCAAAATAAGGCAAAATTTGTTTGGACCGTTGAATGTAAAAAGAGTTTCCAAAATTTGAATGATAGAATTGTCTCCGCTCCTATGTTGTCTCTATCGGAAGGGTTGGAAGGTTTTGTTGTATATTGTGATTCCTTAAGGATTGGTTTGTGGTGTGTTTTTTTGCAAAAAGGTAAGTTGATAGCATAAGCCTCTAGACAACTTAAGGTGCATGAAAAGAATTATCCTACCCATGATGTTGTATTGGCGACCGTGGAATTTGCTTTGAAAATTGGCACCACTACTTGTGTAGGGACCATGTTAATGTGTTTGCCAATCATAAGAGTCTCCAATATGTGTTAGCCCAAAAAGGTCTTAACTTGAGATAAAGAAAGTGGTTAGAGCTCCCTAAAGATTATGATAATGAGTGTACATTATCACCCTAGCAAGATTAATGTTGTCGCCGATTCTCTAAGTAGTGTCTATGGGTAGCCTAGCTCATGTTGATGATGGAGGCAAAGAGATGGCTAGAGAGGACCATTGGTTGGTTAGATTAGGGGTTATGTTGGAAGAAGTTGATAATGATAGTGTAGTGGTTGTTGATGGTTCTAAGTCTTCCTTGATTGAGGAGGTGAAGGCAAAACATGATGTTGACCCCGCCTTGCTAGAATTGAAGGCCTTGGTAAGAGATGAAAAAGTGGAGGTTTCCTCCCAAGGGAGAGATGGTGCCCTTAGGTGCCAAGATAGATTGTGTGTTCCTAGTGTTGATGTCTTAGGAAAGAAGAGTTTAGATGAGGCTCATAATTCTTCCTATTCTATTCACCCCGGTTCTACAAAGATGTACATAGATTTGAGGGAAATGTATTGGTGGGGTAGTATGAAGAGAGATATTGCAAAGTTTCCATCCAGATGTCATAATTACCAACAAGTGAAAGCCAAATATCAAAGGTAGGGTGGCCTATCCCAAGATATAGAAATTCCTAGTTGGAAGTGGGAAGAAATCAACATGGATTTTGTCATTGGGTTGCCTAAGACTAGAAAGCATTTTGACTCTATTTGGGTTGTGGTGGATAGAATGACAAAGTCGGCTAACTTCTTACTGGTGAAAACTACTTATGATGCCCGAAGATTATGCAAAATTGTACATTCATGAGTTGGTTAGTTTGTGTAGGACGCCTTTGTCTATCATTTCGAATTGTGGTGGTCAATTCACTTCTCACTTTTGGAGGTCCTTCCAAAAGGGTCTTGGTACCAAGGTTAATCTTAACACGACCTTCCACCCTTAAACGGATGGCCAAGACGAGAGAACTATCCAAACTCTTGAGGATATGCATAGAGCTTGTGTTTTGGAGTTTAAGGGTAGTTGGGATGAACATCTTCCACTCATTGAATTTGCTTACAACAATAGATACCACTCAAGCATTGGTATGACTCCTTTTGAAGCCCTTTATGGTAGGCATTATAGATCCCGAATTAGGTGGTTTGAAGTGGGTGAAATGGCTTTGCTAGCTACAGATTTGGTCATGGAGGCCTTGGAGACAGTGAGGCTGATGAGGCAAAGATTAAAAATAGCCCAAAGTAGACAAAAATCATATTCTGATGTGAGAAGGAGAGATGTTGAATTTAGGGTTGGTGATTAGGTTTACTTGAAAGTCTTACCCATGGAGGATGTAGTACGATTTGACAAGAAGTGTAAATTGAGCCCAAGGTTTGTGGGTCCCTATAGGGTGTTGAGGAGGATTGGTAAGGTGGCCTATGTGTTGGAGTCTCCCGTTGATATAAATATGGTTCATCTACTCTTCCATGTGTCCATATTGAGAAAGTGTGTGGGTGGACCCTAGTGCTATAGTTCTTTTGGATGTTGTGGGTGAGGTAGAAGATAATTTGACTTATGAGGAGGTTTCGGTAGAAATGTTGGATAGACAAGTTAAGAGGTTGAGAAATAAGGATGTAGCTTTCGTCAAGATCCTTTAGAGGAACCAACATGTTGAAAGTGCCATATGGGAAGCCAAAACGGACATGCTAAAGCGATATCTATATCTCTTCCACTCGACTCGAGACTACGGTGTTAACTTAAGTCACCTATATGATTTCATGTCTTAAGTTTCAGCACTTATGTCATTTTGCATGCATTCATGTTTATGTTGACAAGTTTATGGTGATTTTTGACATTCATGTTGAGATTCTTAAAATAATCTTTACATGTATTTGTTGCATTCATATCGGGATTAGGATGAAATCTCCATGATTACTTCTCTTATATATATTTCTTTGATATTCGAGGATGCATGTTTCCAAGGGGGAGATATTCAATCGCCCCTAAAAATGCCTCAAAAATGTGCTTTGGAAATGCCAGTAATCGTAATTTCCATGTATCTCAAAATATGTGTGTGATATCGAAAATTTGACTTCATATTCGTGATCAGGGGGCGAAATTGAGTGGGAGATAGGTATAACCCCAATTTTAGAGGACCCGTAGAGAAAAATAAATTTCGCAAAATTTCCTTATCTAGTGTCTGTCCGCGCCGTGCACAAGACGTGCCAGGGGTATGAAGCAGTACATTTTGGGCTTGCACAATGGGTCCGTGTTGCGGACAATACGCGGACCAGTGTTAAATTTTTCTCTGTTTTTCATTTCGGCCCAAGGGCCATGCGGTCGTAGCCCTATGCCCATACATGCGTGAAAACACCTATACTTAGCCATTTTTCAACTCCATATCACTTAAGACATACTCAAAACCCTCTCTCACACTTAACGAAATATTTCATCCAAATTCAAGTGTCCCAAGCTTAATTCTGGATCTCAAGAACTTTATTCAAGCTTCAAATTCTCTTCAAGTCTACATCACGGAAATCCCCAATTTGAAGTATGTGGGTTTCAACCATTGGGTCCTTTCACCCATGGTGCCCCATTCTCTTTTATGAAAATTGCATATTTCCAAGTTGAATCATCTATGGTTATCTCTTATTATGAATTTTGATTACAAATTATGTTGTGGTTTTATAAAATGTTGATTGATTATGCTTGTTTAACTATACCAAGCTTATACTATGAATTGGCTTTGTCTATTGAAACTATGCATGTTTTAAGCTATGATCTATTATAAGATTTGATGACGGGTGTCAAGGAATCTTATATGAGGGTTTTAATATGTGTTGGTGGGTTGATTTACCTTGAATTGTCTCATACTATTTCACTCTTGAATTGCATGATTTTGAACTAGCATTGCATACCCACGAAGTGTTTGATAAAATGTCTTGACAAGGAGTCTTGGGTTTTGATGATCTATTGCATGGTATATGAATCAAGTGACTATAAGATGATTAAGGGATTGTATGTATGTATTGAATTTATGAAAAGTATATGTAGTGTAGTAAGTTTACCACACGTTGTTGGGCGTGACATGCCCAACCACCTTGTGAGGGGGTGACATGCCTTGACCACCTTGTCGGGGGGTGACATGCCTGTATTACCACATCGAGGGGTATTACCTTGATCACCTTGTCGGGGGTGACATGTCCGTTTACTACTACATTGAGGGTATGTACCTTGACCACCTTGTCGGGGGGTAACATGCCCATACTACCTTATGGAGGGGAAGATACCTCAATCACCTTCCAAGGGGATAGCATGCCTTGGGTTCCAAGTAATAGCTTGCTTGGTCTATGATTGTGGTCTCTTCATGCACATGTTTTGTGTTCTATGGAACTTATATGATTTACATGCATGTTTTACTTAAAGCATTGATCATGCATGCCATATTGATACTATACTTATCCATTGTTTATGACTATGCATTTTGACTTTAGTGGCTTGCGTCTTGTTGCATTGCATCCTATATATTTAGTACATTCAAACATATTAATGCATACTCTATGCCTACATGATATTACCATGTAGAAACAGGAATAACTGACTATCATCCTCCACGTGGCTAGTTTTGGCATCTTGAAGAAAAGCTTTAGTAAGTCCTCAAGTCGGGGACACTAGCTATGCTACTCCTGCTTTTGTTATATCCTTATGTTGAATGTTTGATACTATGAGGGTGAGGCTAAAAATTGTCTTGGCCCCCGCCCAATCTATGCTAGCGATGATGTTGGAACAATTGATGTAATTATGCTATGATCTTGACTCTTGAATGTTTATGATTATCCAAGACTTCCTTTAGTCCCGTTTCCCTTCTTTATGTATCTTGGTGATGATGTTTCACTTCCGCGACCAAAGATGGGTCATTAATATTATAAGAGGCTTGTTTGGGTTCCTTCGAGTTCCCCATTTGTCGTGTCATGCCTACACCCTAAGCTTGGGTCGTGAGAGACGGGTCCTCCTGCGTGTTCGTGAATTTGAAGCCGTAAGTTCTAGAAACTCTACTTCTGTGACATGACGTTCTATGAGTAAGCTTTAGTCATTAGGATGAGCCATGGCCATATGAAGGGTGGATAGCTTCGATAATTTTTAATGAAGGGTACTTTTGGCATTTCAAATTCATGTATGTCCTAAATTTCATTTTGGCTAACCTACTGATTTAACTCACATAGCCCTAATAACTTATATTCCTAACTCATTCAAAAGCTTTAGTCTTCAAATATAAAAAACTCTCAAGGGCTCTCAACATTTCTCTCTCTCTAAGCCAAGGATTCCATGGTAGCTAGGGCTTGAAGGTTTGGCCAACTTCTCCAGATTTTGCTTCTTCAATTCTAAGGTATCTAATTTGAGGTATGTGGAGCTTCATTCATGGATTAGTTTCATCCATGAAGCCTAATCCAAAACCTTCTTTTTATCAAAGTTTCATGATGATTTTCTTATAGGCTTTTACGCTAAGATTCCCAATACATGAATATGATTTTTTCATGGTTATTGAACCTATCTATGCATGAATTATGATAATGTATATGTTATATATGATTTTCAAGCAAAAGTATATGATTTCAAGTATGCGTTATTAGGACTTAATGATTTAATGCGGCTTTCCTTTTTAATAACCGTATTTAATTCTAATCACATGCTTTCTCTATGAATTCTATCCAATTGTATGTTTTTGACTCAATTGTCCATGGACCCATACGTAACCCTAGTCTCTTATGATAAAGTTATAGATCTTCATGATTATGATCTCAATGGATGTAAAAGCATGTTTTATGACAACGATGACGTCATGACAATGATTATGATGATGACGTTAAGGTGGGGATGTCTACCAACACCATGATGAAAAATAAGTAGATTGACTATAATTATGACATAAGATGTTTTTATGAAAGATTATGATGATTGTTTCATGAACTATGATAGTATGATTTAATGGGGTATGAGCTATGTTTCAAAATTTTGTATATGCATGATTTATGTATTACGTGGGATATGAATTAGCACCGAGAGGGCTTTGGTAGATACCATGTTCCCATAACAATGTGCCAACATTAGAATGATGTTCATGTTTGTAAGCCTTAAAGGTGTGCTAATGGATCCATATAGCTTTTCATGGATACACACCATGCTAGGATAAATCCTATATGGTGAGGATAGAGTCTACCTTGGAAAGGTAGACTCCTCCTAGCTTGGTGTAGAATGAATATCAAGATTCCATGTCATAGTCTGCATGGTCTTTATGTCGGTTATGGTCTTATTCTCACTTATGTATGCTAATGTTATTTATGGATTTGATGATGCATTTTCTTATGGTTTTTTTTCATGTGTTCTCATTATCTGTTGTACTATGTGTTAGTTTTATCATATTTACGTACTATCATGTGCTATTCATTATTAGTCGCTCTTTCTGTTCCCTTCCCCTTCCCTTTCCTTTTTGTCATATCTAGTTCTTCTGCTTATGGGTTTTAAGATGAGGCTCCCCAAGAAACAGCCTCTCTACTTCTATGAGGTAGTGGTAAGGTCTGCGTACATTCTACCCTCCCCAGACCCCACTTTTGGGATTTCACTGGGTATGTTGTTGTTGTTGTTGTTGTTAAACTTGCCTGCTCATGCATATTGTCTATTTATCCTATTGATTTAAATTATGCATACTGATATTATTGTAATGTCCTATGATTCATGGTATACTTAAATACTTAGTGCATTCCATGTACAAATGCAAACTTCTTTGCCAACATGATCTAACCACGTAGGCACGGATGGTGAGGCGACTGTTCCGTTACGTGGCTAGATTCAGATTTCGAGCTTGAAAACTTGTTGGTGAGTTCCCATGGTCCGGGAACAAACTCATTTATGATCATCTTCTATGTTGTGACTTCATTTTGTTTTGATGTATATCTTGAGGGTGAGCTAGTGAGCTATAGACCCTGCCAAAATCTACGATGTAGAGGCATATTGTAGATGTTTTATGGATTGATATATTTTCCCTTGGGGGAAACTATGATATAATTAGCTCTATATATAATTTTGATTTTCTTATTCTCTTGTGTATGCTTATTTCACCCTACGAATGCTTATAATATGAAAGTGCGGCTTGGATGGGATGCCTTCGGGTTTCACATTCGTCGTGTCCCGCCTACGCCCTAGATCCGGGTCATGACAGTCCTAAGCCAATTTCTCACCACTTCGAATTTCTTAAGATCCACTTTGACTCCTTCACCTAAAACCACATGCCGAGGGTATGCAACCTCTTTCAAAAAAAATTCACATTTCTCAATCTTGGAAAAACCTTTTCTCCTCTCAAGGTTTGCAACACTACCTTCAAGTGCCTCACATACTCTTCCTTACTTTGGGGATAAATCAAGATTTCATCAGTGGTCACCATACCAAACATTTCAAGGTAGGGTTTAAAAATCCTATTCAAGAGATCCATAAATATTGTCGGAGCATTAGCTAGGCCAAAAGGCATCACCACAAATTCAAGGTAACCATACATTGTCCAAAAGGGTGTCTTAGGAATGTCCATTCCCTTACCCTCATTTGTTGGTATCAAGATTGAAGATCGATCTTTAAGAAGTGACTAACCCCTTGTAATTGATCAAATAAATCATCTACCATTGGTAGCAGATACTTGTTTTTTATAGTGACCTTGTTAAGTTGTCGTTAGTCAATGCACATTCTAAATGAGCTATCATTCTTCCTCACAAACAATACCGATGCACACCAAGGTGAATTGCTAGGCCTAATAAAGCCCTTATATAATAAGTCCCTCAAATAATCCTTTAATATTTTTAGTTCTACCTGGGGACATTCTCTCTCTAACAAACGACTCTCTTTTCTCTCTAATAGTTAGTGCAAAAAGAGGCAACTGCCTGTAATCGGCATAATGGCTGATGTGTCGCCAGCCAGCCTACACGGGGCCCTAGAACAAGCACAACATCTAAGCATCACAAAGGTTAATATGGTGCATCAAGATTTATAACCGAATTCCTCGCTTAATTCCTCAAATCTGCAAATAGATGAGGAAAACATTATTGCAATTTTGCCCAAGGAATTGATGCGGATTCACAATACTCACTCTAGAGAGAAACTATGATGACTATTTAGAGGGTAAGTAGGGAGCAATATCCTCCATCTAGGGTTCGATTGATTTTTGATACGCACAAGGAGCCAGCATGGTACAATGTGCAAACTCAAGAAACGTTTATTAAATTTGATGGTGTAAATTTAGGAGTAGAGGAGTCTAAAGTTTGGAATGCTAACTCAGAATCCCAAAATGAAGGGAACCTAGAAGCATCGATAAGGGCTCAAAACTAGGAACACTAATAGATGGCTACACCTCTCAACCAATCAGCAGGGGAGGATAGTGGCAAAGAGGATATGGCTGTGAAGGATTCTATGGTCGAGTCCACCAATCATCTTATGAATAAGACGGATAATGGGCAACAAATAAAGCAAGGATGATTTTGTTAATAGTAGCAACAAACATAAAGAGGAAAAGATGATAGGTAAGTCTTCTAATCTAAATCTCTCTAATTGTCATGATCCTGACATTATCATGAGCGATTTGGATGCTCCTTTGCAAGCTACTAGAAAGGAACAAGATGGTGCAATTTTAATGGTTAACCTATAGGAGAAGTTATAACTCTCAAATCACACTTCAAAACAAATAAGAAGTATTCTGATCGTCATCAACATAATTACCCAACTAATAGTCAATGTTGAATCCACATAGAAAAGGTTGATTCATAGTTTAAAGTATAAAATGTGTTTGTAGGGTTAAATGATGTGCTGTCAAAATATAGCACCATTGATGCCTAACAAAAGGGATTTTGTGAGTTCTTAATGCAAATCTTTATGGTTTTTATGTGTTTTTATGTTGTTATTACAAAAAAGGATGGTTGGCAAGATTTTGGAGGAAAATTGTAGATTTTACTGAAGCGCAAGACATACGAGCTCACGTACGAGTTGTAGCCCAAGCTACGAGTCATATGGTGATCTCATAGCAAAAAATAGTGATCAAAAATCAGAAATCTGCTAAGTGGAGGACAGCCCTATGAGGCCATTCCTACGAGTCTTAGGTCTCACTATGACTTGTATAGGTTGACTCGTAGCAGAAAACAGAGAGCCAGAACTTTGGACCGGAACAAGAAAACTGACCAAAAAAAATAGGCACTCCTGGACATTGAAATTTTCAAATTTGAGATTTCGAATTTTGCTACGGTTTCTCTAAAATGGTGGTTAGACCCATTTCCCACTCAATTTTGCCCTATGAACAAGAATATGAAGTCAGATTTTTTATCTCACGCACAGATTTTGAAATGTATAGAAATTGCAATTTTGAGCACTTTCGAGGCACATTTTCGGGCACTTTTCGGTGTCTTTTCAAAGTGGAAATGAACAAATAGTTTGTAAGCTTAAAAGATTGATTTACGGATTGAAACAAGCATATAGAGTATGGAACATTTTTTTAACAAGTAGATTAAGACTTTTGGTTTTGATCAACTTAAAGATGAATCTTGCATTTATAAGAACTAGGAGGGAGATAGAGTAGCATTTTTTGTTCTGTATGTAGATGATATTTGCTTATAGGAAACAATGTGAGCATGTTGAATTCAGTCAAATAATGGTTGTCATCCCATTTCGATATGAATGACTCGGGAGAAGCGGCTCATATCCTTGAGATCAAGCTTATACGAAATTGTAAACAAAGGATATTAGGCTTATCTCAAGTACTTTATATAGACACTATTCTTACAAGGTTTAACGTGTAAAATTCCAAACAGGAATTTCTTCCTTTTTGATATGAAATTACTTTATCAAAGCATCAATCACCCAAAACGACTTATGAGATATAGCGAATAAAGGCAGTCTCTTATGCTTCTGCTATGGGGAGTCTCATGTATGCTATGTTATGTACTAGACTAGATATCTATTTTGCTATAGGCGTGGTTAGCAAATTTTAGTCTAATCTTGGACCAGAACATTGGACAATAGTCAATCATATAATGAAGTATCGGAAAAAGACTAGGGATTACATGCTTGTTTTTCATCCTAAAAGTCTTGTACCTATTAGATATACAGATTCAGATTTCTAGTCATATAGAGATTTAAGAAAATTAACCTCAGGATACGTATTTACTTTGGGAGGTGGAACCATTATATGGAGCAGTATCAAATAGTCTTGTGTTGTTGATTTCACCATGGAACCTAAATATATGGCTTGCCTTTGAGGTGGATAATGAGGTTTTTTTTGCTCAGAAACTTCCTAAAAGAGCTTGGAGTAGTCCCTTTGGTTGAAGCGCCAATCACACTTTATTATGATACTAGTGGCGCAGTTGTGAACTCGAAGGTACCACATAGCCACAAAAGAAGTAAACACATTAAGAGAAAAAATCACTTGATTCGTGATATAACACGGAGGGGTGATGTGAGTGTTTTGAAGATTGATTCAAAGAACAATTTGGCAAACCCATTTACAAAAGTCTTACCTCAGAAGGTTTTCGATAATCACGTAGAAGAAATTGGTGCTAAAATTGTGGCCACATGGTTATGAGTCTAAGTGGGAGATTTTTGGGATATACTATTAACCATATAATTGTATTATAGTATTTTTGAATCCCTTATAAAGACTATTTATATTGTTATAATAAAGTATTGGTTTAAATAGATATATATAGTGTGTTCATTACTTTTATTGTAGATGATTTTGTGTATGGAGTATTTTAACTCATACATGGAAGATTAAAATTGTCGATTAATATAAGTTATCAATTAACGTTCACGATCAAAGAAGAAGTAGGACTAACATCTTGTTGATTGTAGCACAAGATTAGATATAATTTGATCTTGATTGCGGGAGTGGTCAAACTCCAACTTCTTGTACTAGTACATTTTGTATGTATTGATTGGACCAATTAGAGAAATTTATTTATGTTTTGAATTTTTATAAATAAAATCTTTAGTTCATTGCATGTACTTATACTCTTAATCTTGATATAATTGTTATAATCTTTGTCATTTGATTTATTATTTTAATATCTTGAAAGGTGAGAGTTTTGCAATAAGTCGAGTAGATTGGATAATGACAAATTGCATTAGTGAAATAATAATTAATTGATAGAACGTGTCTCGGTCCCGAGTTGAAGATACTCCTTTATGATTACTTGTAAGTTTTTACATGAAAATCCTGCAGGTGGATTTTAATATATTTCATGTGAAATAAGTATAGTAAAGGATTTATTTAGTCAATAAGTTAAATTATTTTCAAAAAATTTGATTTATTGATTGATGTAGGTAGTTCTAACATGGAGAGTTAAAATAAGATATGACGGTAGATTTTTAATTAAGTCGAGGAGTTCAATTAATAACTTTTGGTGGAATAGTTTTTAATTTAATATGATATGATAATTCTCTCAAGTACGAATTATTATCATAATAGGGAGCCTCTATTAATAAGTCTACGGACCCTACTGCGCCTGGTTTATTAATCAATTCTCAAGAATACATACAATGTTATAGAAGGAGTTTAGAGATTGACCTTATATTTTCATTTTAATGATACAATATTATTTATTAGGAATGGAAAATTAACTCTAATGGGGATAAAAACATTTTATCCATATTTTGGGGTTTATGACTATTGATTTCAATAGTCATTATTGGTTGTAATTAGCCAAAAGCATTTTGGCCCTTCACCTTCTTCCCTAGCCCAAAATATCTAAAAGATAAATAGGGGAAAAGTCATGAGAGGTGAGGGACAGTTCATGAAAAACAACGCACAAGTTGAAAATTAAGTGAGTTGAAAGCATTAGAAGCTCATGGTCCTGAATTCCTTCACGGAGAACGAATCGTCAAGAAGCTTCAAGATGTATGTTTTCTAGACTTCGCTAATTTTTATTTACATTATCAAAATATTATGTGAGATTGTGATCTTGTGAATTGTTCTTCTATTGCAAGAATGTTTTTCACTCTAATAGCCACTACAATTCCTCTCTCTCCCCCACTAACATCTCCCATATTATCTTCCGAATAGGTGGGTCATCCCGGACCCGAAAGGATCGGAAAAACTATTCGTAGCTCTAGTGGAAATCAAACATCACTCGCCAGTTCATTTGGCTCAAGAAAGAACATGACCTAAGTTATTATTCAACAACCTGGCCAGATGCTTCGCCACCTTGCCCAGTTTCATCTGAGTAGTCAGAATCTTTTGGGTGCTTGTGGATTCATTCTAGGTCGGATTACCAAATGTGAGGTGGTTTATCATGGGAGATGATGATACCATTTTTTTTACAGAGAACTTAGTCACAATATTATAAAAGTAAGACCCTCGGCAGATGTACTACATCAGCGGAAACTCAGATAGTGCGAAGCACAATATGATACATGCGTACAACATTACATTTGGAAGTGGGAGGTTTGCCATTAGCTCCCCACTAGTGGCTAGCTAGACAAAATAATAGATGGATGCCTCAACCAATATTTCAATTTCTACGGGTCGGATCAGTAGTTGTGGTCCTATGTGGGAGAGTTTGGTGTCTCCTGTACAAAACAACGAGGCTTTCACCAGGTATTTTATGTTGGACATATACAATTTTTAAATGCTCTCAATTAGAATAACAAATGTTCTTGACTTAAATTCTTTCTCAATCTTACTAAGTAAGCAAAGCTGGTAGTGTCAAGGATAGGGTATGGGTGTTTCTAATGAATTTACAGACTCATGGGCCAAGATCAAAAGTAAGAAAGGGTATTTTGATAGAAAAGAGAGAACTCTAACCAGTAGATAGAGATGACCTTTAGCAAGAGGCTCAACCGATAGTCTGAAATTTCTAAGTCATTTGTCTTACCACTTGGCCATGTCTCAAAAAATGCTACAAATACAAAATAGATGAAACTTTTCTTGAATTAACTATTTTTTTTATTGTACTTACCCTTAAGTTATGCTTTCCTTAATTTTTCCTCAAAGAAATCCTAATCTTTCTACCCTTTTGATTGTGTTTGCTTCATCCTTTCAATATCAATTAAGTCTATCTCAATTTTCATAACGTTCAAAACTTTCTCTTACCTTTTTATTGAAAAATCAAATGTGGATTTGCAGTCACAAAATATAAAATTCAACCCTGAGATGATCATTTCATGGCTATCAAGAACGAGTGGAATCAGATGGTTCTACTTCTCAATCTTTTTAACTTTCACCTATGAAATCAAGGTAAAAAAGATTATAAAAATCAGTCATTCACAATCACTAATGGAAGATCCCACAAAAAGTCAAGCATGTAATGCTTTTTAGAAATTGAATGGATTTGTTTTAAACATCCGCAATGAAGGTATTCAAAAGAGAAAGAAAATGGGTTCTTCTTTACCTTATCACTTAAGAGTCGTGTGAGATGAAATTCTCATGCACGATATTGAATGAGAGAAAGAAGTGAAGAATCCTCTTTTCCACTCTGACTCTCCCATTCTAGCTGTTGCTTCTTTCTCAATTTTTCTGTTTCTGTTTTCCTGCTATAAGGGTCTGATAGATATTTTCAGTTCATTAACAAGTGCTACATAAATTATTAATGTCTTTGTCCCATTTTATGTGGCACCGTTTGATTTGATATGGTGTTTAAGAAAAAATAAAAACTTTTAGAACTTGTGATTTAAAACAATTCTTAGATATATGTGTGGTTATAAATCATTTCATTAAGGGTAAAAAGAGAATTTTAAAGTTAAAATATTTCTAGTTATAACAAATTGACAATTTTTTATAGGACTAAAAAGAAATAATAATACATAAAATGGGACAGAGGAAATATAAATTAAAATGGAAAAAGTCTGTTGAGTAAGATTCAACTTTTATCAAATATTTATAAGCATAGTGTGGTGTCAATTTGAAACTAACAATTAGTGATATTTTTTTTGTCAGCAAAAGATTTGTGTTAGTACTTAAATCAGTACATAATCTTGGCGACCAAGATGATCCTGGTAACCTAACAAAATAGTGCGAGACGATAGTAAGTATGGTTGGGCCACATCCTAGCCCTCATAGGAAGAATTTAATTATTTTTTCCTAGCATAACAAGTTCTCCTAGTGTCTACGTTCAACTGATTAAGCATAAACACTGGTGGAATTACAAAAATTGTAA
This sequence comes from Solanum medicagineum, assembly GCA_026153255.1. Classification (NCBI taxonomy): domain Eukaryota; kingdom Viridiplantae; phylum Streptophyta; class Magnoliopsida; order Solanales; family Solanaceae; genus Solanum; species Solanum medicagineum. Next base: position 165 of record JAPFFP010074685.1, on the reverse strand, counting down.
CACCCCAAATTTTTTTACGCTAAGACTGAGCCATTCTTCGTAGGATATAGCATTTTAGTTAATAATTTTTAATTGAATATAAGTGTTGAAGTCAAATTCTTAATGTGGGAATAGAATTGGAGAAGATCTAAGGTCACACGAACCCTCTAGTACGAAGCTAAGCTA
>JAPFFP010074675.1:0-47053 GCA_026153255.1 Solanum medicagineum | reverse complement strand
CTATAAGTCACCTTCGGGTTCCTCATTTGTCATGTTACGACTAAGCCTTAGGTTTTGGTCATAACATTATGCCTGCTTTGATGTTTAGTTGCCCTTAGAGTTTTGAATGGTTGACTTCGGTAAAAACTCTAGGAAGATAGGCTCAAAATGCAATTGTGATGGTTCCATTAGCTCCAAATGGTCATTTAGGCTAGAAGTGTGTCAGCTCGATTCTTGAGGCTACGTATGAGTTTATATCCTTAGGTATTTTAGCTTTTAAGGATTTGGTCTATGTTTGATTTTGGCTAGCTTTCTTAGAAATCATGTCTGAAAGAGAAATCAACGTTATTAGCTTCAAACTATTGAATTTAGTGTAGTAGAACCTTAGGTTCAGGTCTCAAGGTCCTATTTTGTATTTTTAATGTTTTGACAAAAAGTTGAGATTTAGGTTTAAAGGAGTCCTGAGGGGGTATTGTTATAAAAATATTTTTTTTAAAAATCCAATGATTCCATTGAGTTCGGACTGTCAAATTTGGTGTGGTAGCATGTCTAATTTATTTTTGTCGGGTTTGGAATGGATCCTGAGTGTTCATATAGAGAATTTGAAAAATAGCAAAATCTGATTCTAGCTGGTGCATATCTTTAGAGATAAGAAATTGCCCTTTTAGCGACCTGGATATCTCTTTTAGGACCAGATATGCTGATATTTAACGCTGAAAATTAGTTTTAGCCCTCATTTTTTAAACACAATTTCTCTCTCATTTTAGCTTTGTTATGGGTGATATAAAATCTAGGTTGCTCAAAATATTGTACAATGTAGAGTTTCCAAAGGTCATTAGGGACGGCTCATTTGAGGTAAACTTCGCCCTGAAGTAGGTGCCCAAGCCTTGTTATTTAATTTTTTGCTTTATTTTCTTACATTTAAAACTCATTAATACAAGCTAGAGAGCACCAAATCGGATGATTCCATTGCTTTTGGTACAAAACTGGTGTAGGTTTGTAGTGGAGTATTCTTTGAAGCATGAAAAACATCGTTTTTGAGGTAATTTCTGCCTCAAAAGTGGCTACTCAACTCTTCCTTTTAGCCTTTGTGGAGTTCTTATTGCATAACTTGATTTCTTCCATTTTCGAGCATCAATTTTGACTTATATTGGGTATCAAGCTTATTAATGTGTTTATAGCCTTTTTACAAAGTCAATTTTGGAATTTCCACCACAGATCTCAAAATCATATTTTAAATTTGATTTCGGGCAAATCTCTGAAAAATGCGATTTTGGTGTCAAAATGTTCATATTGACATTGAAATCAACATTGATAGTATGATGGAATTTGGAGGTGATTCAGGCATGAATAACTATCGTGAAGTAGATTTAGATTGTGCATGATTGACTTTAAGGTAGGTAGCGGTCTCCATCCTTGACTAAGCTGTTCTTAATAATACGTAGTATAAATTTCATGTTAATTTGGAATGTATTTGCCTAGAATTCCATTTTCTTCCATTCTATCTTGCTTTCATTTAGAATGCTTTAGACAAGTATAGTCCCTTGAAGACTTTAGTTTAAGCTTGGAGTTTTCGTGACCATAACTAGGCCTTGAGTGTAACATGGTGAATGAGATCCCTGAGCGAACCCCAAACTAGCCTTCTTTGCATATCAAGGTAAATATATGAAGAGAATATCATAAGCAATAGCCAAACACATACATAAGCTGAAACATGGAAGTTATAAGAGGTACAAGCCAAAGAGTAACACATCATGTCTAACAAGCCTCTAAATCATAGACTAGGCGGGGGCTAAGACATGTCCCAAGCTCACCCTCAATAAAAACAATAGATTGTCTCAATCATAACATGGGAACTGAATAGTAGTGGGTTTTGTCCCCAAAGCATGAAAACTCACCCGATTTATCTGTAATAGCAACCCAAATCTAGCCACGAGGTTGAGGATGAGGATAGCCACATACACCTATATTTTGATATAATGTAGGCATAAAATATGTATTAATACGTTTGACTGTACTAAGTATGCAGTAAATAATATCAATGACTGCATAATAATGATAAATGAGCAATGACAGACATATAAAACCAAAGTAGAGAAAGGAATCATCATACCAGTATGCTATGAGTGTGATTGTCATGGTTCAATTTCTTAGATCATGATGACACTTTCCATAACCTACCGACAAGTAAGCTAACTTGTAACCTGAAATCGGAAGTAATGGGCATAAGGGGGAGAAAAAAAACATAAATAACATACATGAGGCAATTAAGATATATAAAAGCAATATTGAACTAAATATATGCAAAGATCCTTTCAAAAACTTGAAGTCACCAGTACAGAGCTACTACATCAAAATAAAGAGTACAAGTCCCAAAAGTAGACCAAAAATATCTATAAGATCTTGCTAGTCTCGAAATATACAAAAAAATGGGCCACCAAGCTAAATGAGACAGAATGATCTAGAAATGTCGAATGCTTACCCTGGTCTCTGATGTGGGCTCCTACAAGCTCGATCAATCAATGCTGGTGACCGGTGATCTTAGGCGTATTTATACGCCAAACTAGCTAAAACTACCCATAAATAGAGCTTAGTCAGAGGACAAATCCATAGAGTCGGGGTGTTTTTAGTGTAATTTAACATATTTTGCTAATCCAAGGTCAAGTTCGCCTATTGTTTTTCTTTTTGCAGGTTTTTGAAAAGAATATGCTAGTCCGGACTCATATCTAGAGTATGAGGAAGAACACGACTGCAGAACTAAGGGGAAAATTAGTCAGCCCAGCAAAAAGGCTCAAGTCGCATCGCGGACCTAGGGAAAAGCTGTGCAAGCTGAAAACTTGGAGAGAAAGGCATGAAGTAGGAAAATAGGTGAAGTCCGCGTTGAACCTGTACAAGAAAAGGAGAATTTGGGCCAATCAACATTTAATATGAAAATCCACTCAATAAAACCTAGTTCGTGTCGCAGACTTTGAAGATGCGAGGGCAAAAATGAAATATGGGAATTTTAAGTTATATTATGTTTAGAACATTAGGTTTCATATCTGGTTTTTTTACGGAATAGAGGAGAAATGACTAAAAACTCCATTCTATGATTACTTTGGTTAGTGTTTACCTTTGATTCTTGATTGTGAATGTTACTTAGCTTATTTTTGATGTGTAAGGTAATGATGCGTGGCTAATCTTCCCATATTTTGGGATTGTAGCCATAGACAATGTTCTAGTTTTTGATTTTTACTTATTATAAGTGGGTTTCCACTAGATTAATTACTCTTATATTATACTTCATATCCTGATCAACTACGGGGTAAAGTAGTTGTTTATTCTGGATTCGATAGATGTTGGAATAAATAGAACACAGTAATATAAGAAACTTGTTCAACTAGGAAACTAGATTGATTCATGTAAGGGAGACCCATGAAAACTACCCTTACACCTAGCTTGGCTCAAATAAAGGAAGATAACATTAAAACATCTTTATTGATTTGTATATCCTCGCTCAACGATGTAGCTAGGTAGTCAATAAAGGTAGGCCGACAGAGGCGTGCAACCCTATTTAGGTAATTTTAATCCTGTGAGTCAGTAATCATGAAGCCTAGACATAAGTGCAAGCATTGAGTCTAGAATTGCGTTGACAAGGTTACAATCTCAGAATCGTACTTAATATGATAATTCACAACAAACCAATTAATAGTAGTAGTTATAATTAGTTACTTAAATTTTCCACTCAATCTTTTCATCCTTTTCAACAAGGACACACTTAACACAATAACTTGGATTATTAATTGATTTTGTCTTAAATTCCTTGGGTTCGACATCCTGGCTCCTAATAAGGCCACTATGTTACTTGTTATGACCACCTACACTTATGTGCATTGGGGAGCAACAAGTTTTGGTCACCATTGTTGGGGATATAAAGTTAGAAGTTGGTTTTTTTCTAAGTTTTTTAGTTTATTGTGTTCACTATGCTTGATCTTAGTCATGCTGTTTTGCAGGTAATTCAGTTTGCTACAATGGAGGAACTAGACTCTTGCTTCCGCCAATCAAAAAGAAGGGCAGATCTTTTGTACCTAATTACACTGATTCAACTCATTAAACAGGAAGACCAAGAAAACAATAAAGAAAAGGTTAAACCTATTTGGGAAGAAATGGCTGAACTGAATCCACCCACACTAACAACAGTGCATTGGCCAATCATGGATGTGGCAATCCCACGAACTACTAATGTCACTAGCTGCTTTCAGAAGTCAGAGGTCGGTGGTCGTTGGGAGCTCAAACAGAACATGGTCCTATTGCTATACTCCACCTGGAAATTTACTGGATTGCCACATGAAGACCCACATGTCCATCTATAGAGCTTCTTGGAGATCACTGGTACTTTCATCCCCACAGGGGTGAATAGAGACTATGTAACGATGACCTTGTTTCCCTTTTCTCTACTGGGGGAAGCACGAAGGTGGATACAGATTGAGCCACCCAATTCAGTCACTTCTTGGGATGAGTTGGCTAGAAAGTTCCTCACAAGATTCTTCTCATCAAGCAAGAGAACCAGGTGAGATTTTGAGCTTCAGGCAAAGACCTAGAGGAAATTTGTACCAGGCTTGGGACAGGTTTAAAACTCTTCTCATTAATTATACCTATCATTATCAGGCTAATAAGGTGTTGGTCCATACCTTCATTGAAGGTTTGGAACCCAGCACCAAGATTCTTCTTGATTTTGCTACAAGTAGACAAGCACTGGAGAAGACACACGATGAGTTGTATGCTCTTCTTAATCACATTGCACAAGGCAATCCTGAGTGGAATGAGGGATGTAACAGACTACTAGTTCAGAAGTAGGCTGATGTTGGAGGTAGATGCACTGACTGCATTGCAAGCCCAAGTGTCAGCAAGGCAGAATATGATGACGACTCACTTCAACAGCTTGTCTTTGGGCTAGCAACTGGCCCCGGTGAATATGGTCCAATAGCAGCAGAATGGTTGGTGCAATGTGTGTGGAGGAGGAGACCACACTGCAGAATTCTGTGGAGCTAATCCTGAGGCTGTAAACTTTGTGGGCATGGCCAATAAAGGGGGGTATCAAGTCTTTAGGAATACTTATAACCCAAATTGGAGGAACCACCCAAACTTCTCTTGGGGTGGAAATCAACAGAATCAGGACCACCTCAGTATATACCACAAGGTGGCAATGCATTCTATAATCAGCAGAGCAGCAACTTACAAAGAAAGCTAGCTCGAAAAACATGACTAATAGTGAAGTGCTGAGACAATTCTAGCAAGAAAGTAAAGGCAGGAGGATGAAATTCGTCAGAATAAGCAGGGTCTTTGGAACCTAGAGAATCAGTTGGCGTAATTGGCAATCATTGTAAATGTCTTGCCAGGGAATACTTAACCTGATATCGCTCAAACAGTACCTCTCAATTTGAGGATAAAGCGATCACCAAAAGTAAAAAATCTAACCGAGATTAGGGTCGAATCCCAAGGGAATACGAGGCTTTGCCACTATAATTCACCAATAATCAATTCAAATATCAAACAACTCAATTTTCAAGGAAGGGTGGTTTTGCAATAATTGATGGAAATTAAACTAAACTACTAAAATGGAGAGACAATCAAATTGGAGAGCAACTTGGGAAATTGTGTTTCACATGATTCACTAACTTAAATACCCCGGATAATACAACCTTAATTAGGAAATTGTATGTAGGATGGTAACTTAAGTTCTTCCAACCATTGGGCAAAGGTGAAGGTCGAGTTTCACTATGGCGTTTGGCCGGCTATCATAGTGTGCCAAACTAACTATTATCCATTGTCCCAGTCAACCTCTCTTTGGCCGGGTTTGGTTGATTAGATGAGAAGAAATCGATCAAATTCTGTCACCCATTTCCTTTTTTGATTCATCACTACCTTGATCAGGATCATGACACTAGGCGGGATTCAATGTTAGCCACCATCAAACAACAAGCAAAATTAAGAAAAATGGATAATATATGCAAATTCCCAACTCAAGAAGTGAAAATAATTTGGGTTTTCGAAGTTAGCTACTAATAGTTTCCACTACCCCAAGTTGTGGGATTTAGCCACTCATGGCTTGGGCAAACAAATTAATAATGAATAGAGAAGCCATGGTAGATTTCTTACCCAAGAAAATTAAAGAACAATAAAAACCACTTTGCAATTAGAATCACAAGTTTGAATGATGATATTAATCCACAAGTGAATATAATCTCCAAATTTGAGTCTCCAAAGATAAATCATAAATTTCTACTCTAAAACCTATCTAAAAATCTGTGTGTAATCTGAATAATGAATGAACGCTTCCCTAAAACCCTTGAAAATACTATTTATAGTATTTACAAAAATGTCCTTAAAATAATTAGAAAATCTGGTCGATGTTTGCTACGGCTCACAGTTACAACGAGTCGTAGTTAGGCTTTCATTGTCAGCCCTTGATATTTTGGACTTCACTGCTATGATACACCTCTACAAGTCGTAGTCTGATCTATGACTCATAGTGCCTTCTCATATTCCACTCTTCCATTTCTTGGTCCAATTTTGATCAACACTGTCGATTGCTACGAGGCCTCTCTTTACGAGTCGTAGAGGGAACTACAACTCGTATCTTGAGCTCGTATGACTGAACTTCAAATTTTTAGATTTTGTTTTTGAAAACTTTTAATCGATATGAGGCAGCCTCTACGACTCTTAGCTTGGGCTACGACTCGTAGTGTAGTCCATAGGTCCTAAAAATCTACAAAATATATAACTTTTCCTAAAATCAAGCCAACCTATACTTTCTACAAAACAAACACAAAAGCACATAAAAACCATAAAAAGTCGCATTGAGAACATGCAAAATACCATGTTTTAGGCATCAAATGTGTTGTATTTTGATAGCATATCAACATCCTCAACTTAGAATTGTTACTTGTTCTCAAGCGATGACTCAATCTAGATAGATAATAGAGCAATTCATAGCAATCAACCCAATGTCATATACCATATTCAAATTCAACTCTGGTACCCATAACAACTTTTTCAAAACCTGATCATGTAGCTAATAAGCAAACCACAACATATTGATACATTTGACAATCCAACTATGACAAGTTAAGGAGTATCAACAATTCACATTCACCGAACAAGTCAAACGCTAACCATGCAATGCAAATGCCCTCACATAAAAGAAGTCCCTTTTTAACACTAAATATGCTTTCAAAAGTTGATCATGGGACTGTGCAAGCGTACTCACTTTCACAAATGAGATTCATACATGATGACCAATACCATAGGCTTGCCCATATACTCATAACCCAGACTATTGACTATTTGAATTAGGATCACTTTAGGACTTATAGGCTTGTAATGTTGGTTCATGGGGCTTTGGTATGACATTTTGGGACAATTAGTGACTAAGGGCCAACCTTGAACCACACTTTTCAACACTTTTACCTTACCAACTCAATCATTCTTAACTTATTCTCCCTTTTTCTCCATTTCAAGTTTTTTGAGTATTTTCTCTTCATTTTTCAGCTTATGCCTTATTTTCAAACTCATTATGCTTTTTCAAGTCAATCTAAGGCATCTTTTTCTCTTGTTCTCTTACCCAGTACATGACTTTCTACTCTTTCTTTATTCCCAACTCACCACCTCATTTTTTCTATTATACCACAACACAGGCCACCCTTAACTTAGGTCTTTAGCCTGCGGTGAAGTACACTATCCAATCCCCAAAATAGGGCCACTTTTGATAGCCACACTCAACTTAGGGTTTTTTTTGCCTCAATCAAGGTTCACAATGCTTACGGATAGACTAGGGCCAATATCAAGGTATTTCACTAGATAAGGTTAGGCTAATTAGGTATTAAGAAAGAAAAAAGTACATGTAAGGCTCAAACATTTGAAACAAGGGATAAACTCTTTCATTTGGTTGGTCATTTAGGCAAAAGTGGACTAAATCCAAGAACAAGGGCCTAAGATCCCTTCTTAATCTCTATAATCTCCAGTCCAACTCAAAGTAACAGGGCAAGTTCTGAATTAGTACACAATGCATGAATATAAAAAAAATTAGCTCACACGCACATGGCACTGCACATATAGCCAACAAAGACTCACAGATCATGCTTCAACCATCAACTTGCGTTCACTTAATCAAAACAAACATTGCCAAATTATTCAAACATGCGTAATTGCAAAATAACTACTAATCAACAAAATTTTCATGGGTACTAATTTTTTAAAATATTTCATAAATCATCAAAACGAGAAAGATGCCAAAAGTTTAACTACCATATACTACAAATATTATCTAGAACTCCTGAACATGCCGATTCAACAGAAAATAAAATATCCACGAGGCAAAAGAACACAGCAAGAAAAATTGGGATAAAAAATTGGGTAGCTATGGACTAAAAGCTACTCAGACTTCACCCTAGTCCATAGCCACCCATACCTCACCAAAAATAATGTACTTTGTCCTTAATGTACAATATAAAATCAAAACAAGCATAAGAGGTCAAAAATCAAACATAGTATGGTGCCTAATACCGGTATCTGGCGGCCTCTAATCAGCGCTCTCCTGTGGGGTAGTCTATGCTGTAACCGCACTGGATGAGATAATATGCAACAATCGATCACGCTCCTGTGCTCTCCTCAACTCATTTTCATCTCTCGATATCCTCAGTGTTAGCCCTAGCTTATCCTCTTCCGCTTCCTCATTAGCCATGGAGGTCTTCTGGCGCACCTGCCACTTTGCTGCATCATCATCCTAATGTTTCCACGAAGGTCTTCTGGAGCATGCAGTAGGGGATCCTCTGACCCAAACATATCAAATAACAGCTCATTTGCAAGTGCAGGCTCAGGAAATCTAATCAGAGCTGCTAATGATGTAATCAGGTTAGCCTTAAACTTTGTCAACTCCTCACGAAAGGCTAACAGGTCTGCTAGCCGGGACTCGGCTAGTCTCTTCTACACCCCCTCCTCAAAGGCAATGACATGTGCATCCACCGTAGTAATATGCTGGTCAACTGAAGAAGTGGTGAATGCCTTGTGTCATTTCTCTGACTCAATGATCTGTCGGACCCAAGTCCTAAGCTGAGACAACTTAGCCTCAGTCTGTGATAATCTCTGCACCATGGCCTAAAAAGCAATAGCAAACCTAATAGGCATGTTTGTGGAAGGAATATGTGATGTTGATGACTTTGGTGTAGGTACAGCTATAGTGGGACCTTTCTTAATGTCGATTGTCGCAGGCTGTTATGGTCCCTCAATAGTAGTAACAACCAGACTAGTAGTGGCTGTAGTTGTCGTACCCTTGGCCTGTGGCTCTGGCATGAATGTCTGGGGCGTAGGAGGAGGTTGTGCTCGCTAAAGTGCCACGGGGTTCTCATCAGCCTTTATCAGGCTGGGATCGATAATGTGGAGGGCCACGACCATGGGATCTATTCGAAGCGATACCTTCATCCTTGCCTCCATGCACAATCTATAGATCATCATGGGGAATGGTATGTACGTGGCCCTCCTGATTGCTGACTCATGTATCTGTTCTGCTATGAGTCATGCCCAATCGATATCAGAGCTAGCTAAGATGCTGGCTAACAGAATTGCTCGCTCAGATGTAATCACATTATCTGTCACGGTCAGTCGGATGTGAGGTCGGATAATGGCACACGAAAACTTGGCAGGAATTGAGAGGGAAGCCTTCACAATAGGCTCTGAATGTGTCGTGACCTATGTAGGCTCTAGACCACGCTCGATGATGTGACTGGCAACCCATCTCAGAACTTTTGTCCGTTGTACTAAATCTTTAGCAGTCATCACTATCCTAAGCCATCTCAATATCTGGTCAAACTTAGCTGTAGAATGTGGTGCTCGTTACGTAGGACCAAACTTTACGCTGCGGATCGTCTTCCTTAGATATATCTACCCGCCGGCCTCTAACCAACACCTCTCGCAATTTGGGCTGCTCGAGAGGTTTCTTCCCCTTGGGAAGATCCTGAAGAACGACCACTGCATAAGCTATGTAAAATTCCTGCACCATTAGTGGGGAGTACTTGCCCAACTTATCAGTCAACCACCTGAGCCCATGTCGTCGCATATCATCCTCTAATCCAGGGACATGGCTCAATCCTGTGTCAATCACCCGGGACTCCTCCTAAAATGATCGTACTAGCTTTCCTTTCCCCTTTGTCTCTAATCCCTTGTCATATATTGCCTTCATCCCCTCTATACCCCATCGATGAGCCTGAGGATCCATAGGAGAAATAGATTGGTCAATCGACGACTGGACATCTCTTCCATCTGGGGGTGCCTCCTTCGAATCAGACTCCATATATGAGAGAGTCATCTGTGGCATGCTCCTATCACACCCATCACCATTTCCCTCCTCGTCAGGACGGGAGGTACTAACTTCCTGAAAATCTGGGTCTGAGCAGGTTGTGTAGCAGCCACCCTTGTCTGAGGCACCTGTGCCTCCAGGTCAACACGAATATTGTGGACCTCATTAGACCCACCTGAGTGTTCATTCTCCAAATTCTCATCAACAAGCCTCGTATTAATAGCCCTTTTTGCTGCACGTCTACTCTTTGGGGCCATATTACTTGAAAATGATCACGTATAAACCATGATCAACCCCAAAAGACTCAATAAAATTAAAGCAAAACAAAAGAAAAAGAAAAGAATCAGACACAAGAATTAGTTGCAGATGGCAGATACGAGAGCTTGGTATGACTCGTAGTTTGGACTATGAGTCATACTATGGTCTTGTAACTCAAAGGTGCACATTAATTTTAGAAACTGAAACAAGGTACGAGGCACAACTACGACTCGTTGCCTTAATTATGGGTCATAGACAGGTCTTGTACAAGGTTTCAAATTACAAAATTAACACAGGCACAAGTCTACGAGGCCCAACTACGGTTTGTAGAGGGTTCTACGACTCGTAGATGGGTCTCGTATGGTGAACACTCAGGAATTCTAGGTCACTGTTACCTCCTACGAGAGGCAACTATTACTCATAGACTCTTCTATGAGTCGTAGAAGACTTCCGTAGCAGGAAGTAACAGGTATCTAAAGTACCTCAATTCACCACGCGGACCTCAAGAACATATCAAACTCGAATAAAACAACATCGAAGCAAGTTTTCACCATTCAAAACATGGGCACAAGTCAACCAGGATCCTAAACATGGTTTCAATACTAATTTCACCCCATCAATATAGATGTAGCAATCAATACATAATCAAATATATTTCCCCCAACTCATTCATACATGGACTTGTACAACCACCTTTGAATCACACAACAATCAATCAATCACAGGCAGAATGAATTTAGGAAATGTTTCAACAAGTGTAACAAGGAATAATCAACCCAAGATTCCAACAACATCACCCTAATCAAGTCATTATCATTCTACCATGATTTTGCAAATCAACAAACATTCACCATTCAATATTACTCGATGAATCAACAACAATCCATGTAGCATGAGCATCCAAATATAACAACAAGGGCAAATCCTTCAACGTGGGTTAAACACCATTCATTTGGATCAAAACCCTAGTTCCTTTTCAATACCATCACACACAACAAATGATATGCCTTGGTACCAATTAAAACCACACACTCATTCAAGCAATTCACACAAAAAAATTTTGAGAGTTAAAAATTAACCAAGAGATATACCGTAGAAAATGATGAACTCAGATGAGTAAAATGAGAAGAAGGGAATCCGAAAACCCTAGTGGCCAGAAAAACTTGCCGAAAATGGCATTTGGGTCGCTAGAAAATAGATCGAAGAAAATTTGGGGGGAGAGGATTAGGGCAAATATCGACAGATTAGGGTTAAAATGGGGTCAAAATGATTTTGACCCCCTATTTAACCCTTACTGGGTAAACTTTAAAAATTAACTGAGTCGAGTCTACAAAACCCTGACTACGGGTCGTAGCTTGGGCTACGACCTGTAGGTCTTGGTCTCGTAGACTACTCAACACTTAGAAAAATTTTAAAATCATACCTGGGCACTACGAATCCCATTTACGACTCGTACCTTGGACTACGAGTCGTAAAGTTGGTTCATAGTGAGATTGCCAACTTCAAGTGATCACTATTACTCTCTACGAGGCATGGCTAAGAGTCATAGGGTGCACTACGGCTCGTAAGGCTGGTTGTAGAGACTGCTTCAAATGCAATTCTCTACAATTTTCCCACTTTGTTCAAATCCTGCACATTTTTCTCAAAATAAACCATGATACCAACATACAATTGATCCAATTATCTAAAATCAACAATCAAAACATCATCAAAATGCTACCTAAAAATTCAGAAATTACCAATAAAATAAATAACAAACAAAAGCATTAAAATCTCTTGGGTTACCTCCCAAGTAGCGACTGATCTAATGTCGCGGCACGACTTAGTCATCTTGAGTGATCAAAATTCCTCAGCAGCCCATACTTCACTTCTGAGTTCATCGGGGTGCTTCATAGACTGGCGAATGTCAAAAACCACTTCTGCATCATTTACCCTAAACCTGAGTTGACTCAAATCCATATCCACTTGGGCTCTCCCTATGGCCAAAAATGGTCTTCCCAGAATAATAGGGACCTCAAAGTCAACCTCACAGTCAGGAATTACAAAATCCACTAGGAATATGAACTTATCCGCTTTGACTAACACATCGTAGAGTATTCCCTCCGGTTTCTTGATTGTCCTATCCGCCATCAATAACCTCATTCTCTTCGTAGTAAGTGAATCCAAACCAAGTTTTTTAAACACGGCAAGAGGCATCAAATTTATATTTGCTCCCAAATCACACAACGCCCTTGCAAACTCAACATCGCTAATTATACAAGGGATGGTAAATGCACCGAGATCCTCTCTTTTTTAGACTAAAGATTTGATGGTAATGGCACTACAATGTTGGAGCTCTTGGCTCACTGTGCACTTTTTCGTCACTAAAATCCTTCATATATTTAGTATACCCAGCCATCTTCTCCAATGCTTTAATAAGGGAAATGTTGATGGACAGTTTGTTTAACATGGACAGGAAGTGTTTGAACTTACCATCCTCCTCCTTTTACTTGAGCGTTTGGGGATAAGGAGGAGGAGGTCTTGGGATAGTCTTGTTCTTTTCTTGCTCCTTCACCACTTCACCTCTCACCCCATTATTGTTCAAACCTTCTTCCTCAACCTCAATTTTGTCATCAACACTCTTTTCATGATCCTTATTAACAAACACTGACAATGGAGGATCAATGGTACTCTTTCCACTCCTCATCATAACCTCCATGCAATGTCTCTCATTTTTAGGATTTTGAATCATATTGCTCGGCCAAGTACCCTTTTGGCGTTGATTTAATTGGAGGGATACTTGACCAAATTGTTGTTCGAGTTGCTTGATGGCTAGTGAATGAGACTCTATCTTTTGGTTGATATTTAAAATGTCAGACTTCATTCCTTTCAAAGTCTCATCTTGGTTTTTGACCTTCTTCAACAACTTATCAAACATCTATTCTATCCTTGAATTACTAGAACCTGCATCACGATTATGAGGAGGCACATAAGGACTATTTTTATACCTATCTCTTCAGCCCCACTCGGCTTCTGGCACCTTATCTCTCTCAAAATAACCACCATAGTTATCTCTATATGCACCCTCTCATTTGTAGTTCCGACCTTATTTTCGAAACCTTAACGCTAATTGTCCGGGTTGGACCCGTGGGCGTTGTTCTGAAAACCCACTAGTTGATCTCTAACAAAACAAACATCTTCATCATAATATTGTTCCTCATACATGGGTGCTCTAGGAGGTTGATCGACTACCGCGTGAACTCTCTCTTGGTTTTATTTAACCACCAAGTCCATACTCGTGCGGAGTTGAGAAAGTTGTTGCGTGATCTCATATTGATTTTTGCTTCTTCCGATCTAACACTCGCCACACATGAGCTCCTCATAGAAGCTCTCTCCCTTTGCACCCATGCTCTATTGGTATTGGCTACTTGCTCCATTCTTTCTGCTACCCTTGTGAACGGTTGATCTAAGAACATACCTCCTATGATGGTATCGGCATACACTTGACTATTCTCATCAAGAGCCCAATAGAAAGTCTCTACTAATGCATCATCCACGATCTTATGGTCCGAAATCATTCTAAAACACTTGGTGAACCTCTCCCATGTTGTGCTAATAGAATTACCTGGCAATTGCTCAAAGTTATTGATTTGATTCTTAAGTTTGAGCTTTTTGGACCTTGGAAAGTATCTCTCTAAAAAGACTCTTTGTAATTCTACCCAACTAGTGATTGAGCTCTGTGGGAGTTCTGACAACCACACTATTGCGTTACCAGTTAGAGATAGAGGGAACACACGTAACCCGAGAACATCCATAGAAAGATTTTGTGTACCTATCACACTCTTGCACACAAAAGCAATATTGTGAAGATGACTGTGAGGATCCTCAGTAGGTAACCCCGCAAACAAACCATGATTCTGAAGCATTTGGAGTACTCCACTTGACACCATGAACTTAGTGTCAGCCCGTAATGGTGGCAACACTATAGCTCCTATGACATCCATGGATATGGGATTCAATCAATATTGGTTCCATCCATAGACATTCTCATTGAAATCCCTATAGTGTGGCCTATTTTCCCTTGGTGGTGGATTTTCCTCTCTACCAACATCATCATCTATTTGTTCCATGGCTTCATCAACCACAATATTCACGTTTGCTTAGGCCATTCTCCTTGCAACACGTTAGATCTCAAGATTAATTGGAGCTAAGGGTCTGCCTTGGCTCCTTGTATTGGGTATACGCCTAGTATACCGTGCAAAAGAAACTAAACAACAAAAACAAAAACAAAAACAACAAAAGTAAAATACAAGAGAATTAAGAAATCAGCACTTGAATTAACTACTAGTGAAATCAAATCAAAACCTCGCCATATTCCTGAGCAACAGCGCCATTAATTTTGATATAACTCAAACAGTACCTCTCACTTTGAGGATAAAGTGAATGTAAATGGTAAAAAACCTAACCGAAGTTAGGGTCAAATCCCAAGGGAATATAGGGCTTTGCCACTTTGATTCACCAACAATCAATTCAAATATCAAACAACTCAATTCTCAAGAAGGGGGGTGGTTTGCAATAATTGATGGAAAATTAAATAAATTACTAAAATGGAGAGACAATCAAATTGGAGAGCAACTTGGAAAATAGTGTTCCCCATGATTCACTAACTTAAATACCCCAGATACGGGATAACACAACCTCAATTAGGACCTTGCATGCAGGACGGTCACTTAAGTTTTTCCAACCTTTGGGCAAAGGTGAAGGTCGAATTTCACTGTGGCGCTTGGCTGGCTACCATAGTGTGCCTAACTAATCCTTACCCATTATCCCAGTCAACCTCTCCTTGGCCAGGTTTGGTTGATTAGATGAGAAGAAATTGATCAAATACTGTCACCTATTTTCTTTACCTATTCATCACTAACTTGATCGGGATTATGACACTAGGCGGAGTTCAATGTTGGCCACCATCAAACAACAAGCAAAATGAAGGAAGATGGATAATACATGCAAATACCCAACTCAAGAAGTGCAAATAATCCAGATTTTCTAAGTTAGCTACTTATGGTTACCACAATCCCAAGTTGTGGGGTTTAGCCACTCATGGCTTGGGCAAACAAATCAATAACGAATAAAGAAGACATGGTAGATTTCATACCCATGAAAATTGAAGAACAATAAAACCCACTTTGCAATTAGAATCACAAGCTTGAATGATGAAGTTAATCAACAAGTGAATCTAATCTCCAAATTTGAGTCTCCAAAGATAAACCCTAAAATCTACTCTAAAACCTCTCTAAAAATATGTGTGTAATCTGAATAATGAATGAATGCTTCCTTGAACCCTAAAATATACTATCTATAGTATTTACAAAAAGGTCCTTAAAATAATTAAAAAATCTGGTCGGTGTCTGCTTCAGCTCACAGTTATAACTCGTAAGGTGTCCTATGAGTCGTAGTTGGGCTTTCGTTGCAACACTTGACATTTTAGACTACACTGCTATAATACACCCCTACGAGTCATAGTCTAGTCTATGACTCATAGTGCCTTCTTGTAGTCCACTCTTGCATTTCTTGGTCAAATTTTGATCAACACAGTCGATTGCTACGAGGCCTCCTTTACGAGTCGTAGAGGGATCTATGACTTGTACCTTGAGCTCGTATGACTGTACTTCAAAATTTTAGATTTTGTTTTTGAATGCTATTAATTGATACGAGGCAGCGTCTACAACAGGTAGCTTGGGCTACGACTCGTAATGGAGTCTGTAGGTCCTGAAAATCAATAAAATCTGTAACTTTTCCCAAAATCAAGCCAACTTGTACTTTCTGCAAAAATAAACATAAAAACCATAAAAAGTCACATTGAGAACACACAAAATCCCATGTTTTAGGCATCAAATGTGTTGTATTTTGACATCACATCAGACCCCAACCCCAAGCAAGTGAATGCAGTTAGCACCAAAAGTGGTAAACCTTTGGCAGAATTTGGTCCCAAAGAAGAGGGATGGGACTAAAACAAGCACTGCTAGAGTGATAAGGCTGGAAGTCCCATCCTTGCTAATGATGAAGAAATTCTAACACCCAAGCCTCCTCCACCCTTCCCTCAAAAGCTGAAAAAGAAGAAGGGGGATGAGTGCTTCCAGAAGTTCATCGGGCTCCTGAAACAGGTATAAATTAACTTACCTCTTTTTGATATTTTACAGGGGATCTCGAAGTACGCTAAGTACATGAAGGATATAGTGGCCAAGAAGAACAAGTTGACTGAATTTGAGACTGTGGCACTCACAGAAGAGTGCAACTCCATGATTCTAAACAAAGCTAAGCTGCCAACCAAGTTGAAGTATCATGGGAGCTTCACTATGCAAGTGGCGATTGGGAATTGTTTTAACGCCACAGGTTTGTGTGATTTTGGTGCAAGTATCAAGCGCATGCCCAGTTCTATGTTCTTGAAGTTGGGGCTTAGAAATCCTAAGCCTACCACCATCTTGTTACAATTGGTTGATCATTCAGTGGCAAGGCCAGATGGTTTTATAGAGGATGTCATAGTCCAAGTGAGATCTGTCATCTTCCTCATGGACTTTGTCATCTTGGAATTTGAACCTGACCGAGAGGCTCCGTTCATTCTTAGACGCCCCTTCCTAGCAACAGGAGGGTTACTGATTGAAGTTGCAGCAGGAAGGCTCACCATGTAAGCCCATGATAAGGTAGAAGTTTTTGATATGTATAAGCCTTTGAAGTTTCCCACTGCATATGAGGACTTGGCAGCCATAATAGTGTTAGATACAATGGCTGCGGTAAGCCAAATGAAGATTAAAGATCCTCTAGCTAGGGTGTTACCGAATCAAGGGCTAGTGGATGATGTAGAAGGTAGAGAGATTGTGAGTGTGCTGAACAATCATAATGTCAGCATGCTGAAGAAAGCAGCTGAGCTTAAACAGGCTATTGGGACCTCCACCCAAACCCTCAGTCAAACAAGCTCCTCAATTAGAGTTGAAGCCATTGCCTTCACATCTCACGTATGTTTTTCTTGGAGAAAATAATAGTTTACCTGGAATCTTGTCTGCTTCATTAACTGCAACCTAGGTGGAAGATGTCGTAGCTGTGCTGAAATAGAGGAAAAGTGCAATGGGTTGGCAAATGTCAAATATCCATAGCATTAGCCCAGCCCTGTGTATGCACATGATCTTTATGAAGGAAGGCGACAAACCAGTGCCCCAACCACAGAGAAGGCTAAATCCAATAATGAAGGAGGTGGTCAAGAAAGAAGTGATAAAGTGGCTAGATGTAGGTATTGTGTTTCTAATATCATACTGTAAGTTGGTGAGCCCAGTGTAGTATGTCCCTATAAAAGGGGGGTGACAGTGGTTACGAATGATAAGAATGAGCTCACCCCCACCAGAATAGTGACAGGGTGGTGTATATGTATGAATTACAAGAAGCTAAATTTTGCCACTAGGAAAGATCACTATACAGTCCCATTCATTGATTAGATGTTAGACAAGCTGGCTGAACAAGAGTACTACTATTTCTTGGATGGGTAGTCAGGGTAATCAAATTACAATAGTACCTGAGGACCAATAGAAGACCACTTTCACCTATCTTTATAGGACATTTGCATTCAGGCGTATGCCCTTCGGCCTGGGCAATGCACCAACCACTTTCCAAAAGTGCATGATGGCCATATTCTTCTATATGGTGGAGGATTTTGTAGAGGTCTTCATGGATGATTTCTCAATTTTTGGGGTGTCATTCAAGGTATGTCTATACAATCTGGATAGGGTGCTAGCTCGATGTGAAGAGACTAACCTCATCCTTAACTGGGAAATATGTTACTTCTTAGTAAGGGAGGGGATAGTCTTAGGGAACAAGGTGTCAAAGCATGGTTTGGAGATGGATCGAGCAAAGATTGAGGTGATTGTAAAGCTACCCCACTAGTGTCAATCAAAGAAGTCTGCAGTTTTCTTGGGCATGCAGGGTTCTACCGCAGATTCATCAAGGACTTCTCGAATATTGCAAAGCCACTATGTGCTTTACTAGAGAAAGAGGTACCTTTTAACTTTGATGCTTTATGTTTACAGGCATTTGAGATCCTGAAGAAATGGGTAGTCGAAGCACCCATACTGACAACACCAAATTAGGAGCTCCCTTTCGATCTCATGTGTGATGCTAGTGACATTTCTGCGGGAGCAGTGTTGGGATAACACAAGGACAAGGTGTTCCACTCCATATACTATACCAGTAAGACCCTTGATTTAGCATAATGCAACTACACAATTACTGAGAAGGAGATGTTGGCATTAGTATTTGGCAAGTTTAGATACTATTTAGGACCAAAGTTATAGTGTTGACTGATCATACAACTATGAAATACTTGTTCAACAAGAAAGATGCCAAACCCCGGTTAATTAGATGGATCCTGTTGCTTCAAGAGTTCAACATTAAGATCAAGGATCAAAAGGGGTGTAAGAACCAGATTGCTGATTATTTGTCTCACTTGGAGAATGATGCTCACGTAGGTGAGTAAAAGCAGATTAAGGACTTCCCAGATGAGAAACTATTGGCTTTAGAAGTAGATGAGCTATCGTGGTATGCTGATATCGTCAACTACCTGGTAGGTATGGTCTTTCCCCCAAATGCTAACTATCAGCAGCGGAAGCGACTGGCCTATGATGCAAAGGCATACATCTAGGATGAGCCATATCTTTTCATGCAAGGTGCTGATAGAATGGTCAAAAGGTGTGTCCCTGAGGCAGAAATGCACAAAGAATTAAGAGATGACATGATTCACCTTATGGAGGTCATCATGGCGAAGAGTGAACAACCCACGAGGTGTCACAGTCAGGATTTTTTTGGCCAATGCACTTCAAGGATGCTATATCATTTATGAGAGCATGTGATGCATGTCAGAAGACCGGCACTATCACTAAGCAGCATGAGATGACTCCAAACAACATTCTAGAGGTAGAGATCTTTGATGTATAAGGGATGGACTTCATGGGTCCATGCCCTCCCTCTTTTGGTAATCACTACATCTTGGTCGCAGTAGATTATGTGTCCAAATGGGTTGAAGCGAGCTTTGCCCAATGACCCCAAGGTGGTGAGTAAGTTCTGAAGAAGTAGATCTTCACAAGTTTTGGGACTCTAAAAGCCATCGTTAGTAATAGAATTGCACATTTCATCAATCGGACAATGAAAACTCTATTAGCTAAGTACGAAATTAGGCACAAGGTGGCCACAACATATCATCCACAGATGAGCGGTCAGGTAGAGGTGTTGAATCGAGAAGTGAAACAAATCCTACAAAATACCATCAATGCCACAAGGAAAGACTGGTCCATCAGGCTTGATGAGGCCTTGTGGGCATATAGGACAACATACAAAACCTCGATCGGCACATCTCCATACAGGTTGGTCTATGGTAAGGCATGTCACCTCCCTATCGAACTTGAGCACCAAGCATATTGGGCCATCAAAAAGCTCAATCTCGATCTAAAACTCGCAGGGTGCAAGAGAACAGAACAGTTAGAGGAGTTGGAAGAATTTCGGCTCCAAGCATATGAGAATGCCAAGCTCTACAAATAGAAGACGAAGAAGTTGTATGACAGGCACTCAACCGTACCTTTGAGCCTGGACAATAACTTCTCTCTAACTCTCATCTTAAACTGTTTTCAAGGAAGCTGAGGTCAAAATGGAGCGGGCCATATACTATGGTGAGTGTGATGCCACACGGTGCAGTTGAACAGTGAGAGAAAGCCACGAACCAAACATTTTTGATTAATGGACAGCGTGTCAAGCACTACTATGGTAAGGATACGAGTGATGATGAAGAGGTCATAGGTTTGGCCAATGATGAGTAGACTTGTACTGAGTCATGCCGCGATGGTAAATCCGGCGTTGCGCGGGAGGCAACCCATTGTAAGGTAATTATAATTGCTTTAAGTTCTATTTCTTTCTTGTTTTTCAAAAAAGAAAAAGAAAAATTTCTCATAGAAAATAAAACATTTTGCACGAACTGTTGGTCCGCGACCAGTGCGTGTCTCGGACCTTCACTTATCAAGTTCAAAATTTTTCTATCTTTAATTCCCGCCAATTTGTTAGGTATTTTTTTATTTTTCTTGGCCAGATAAAATTGTTTTACTGTTTTGTAGCATGATCAGGTGTTCGGGGATTTTTATGGGGTCCACTGCTTAATAATTGAAATTTTTTGGACCCTAAAAATTTTCTAAAACTAGTGAGGTGTGTGATAGGCCTGCGACGTGGAGCTGCCAAGTAAGTGCCAAAATGCGAAAGAAACAGAAAATTGCAAAATGTCTATTTGCGTCCGGTCCGCGTCACGGACCTAGTGCGAATAGGTTTAATTTTTTCCATTTTTCAATGGGCCAACCTCACCCTTTACCCTACTATTTAAACCCCCACATTTGTTCTTCATTTCACATGTTCAATGTAGCAAAAACCCTCCCCCTCTCATTTTTCTCTCATTTTCACTTCCAAACGCCCCAATTCAAATAAATCCGCGTCACACCTCAAGTCCCACAAGGTTTTTCTTTGTTTTCTTACAATCTTCAACCAAGATATGTCTTCTTCACTCCCTTCTTCTTGATTTTTGCTTGGGTACGAATATTTTCGGGTTCTAGGTGTGAAATTACGGGGTGTAAAGTGTTCCTTGTGACAATTGTTGCTTGATTGTTGTTGGGTGTTGAAATTTTAGGCTTAATTTATTGAATGAAATGAATTTTGTGCTTAATGTTTGTGGTTGCAAAACCTAGGCTGAAATTGGGGGTGAATTTAGGGAAAATTTGGGGATTTTGCTTTCTTAGACTAACTTGGTGTATATGTTAATGTATTGTTGTTGGGTTTTGCGAAAATTGAAGTATGGGGTAGTTTGTCAAGTATGGTGCCATGATTTTTACAAAATGTGGTTAAAATGATGCTACAATGCACTTCTAAGGTACGAATGCTTGTTGTTAATATTTGTGTATTGTGGTTATTATCTTGGAGTGATAGTGGTGCTCGAATTGAAGCATGGGATATGTATTGTCGAACAAATTATTGAGGGTGTGCTATCAAATTTTGTGATGATTGCCCAAAGTGAGATGGGGAGGTTTGAGTACGTTCACCTCGTGGTTTGACTATAAGTGTGAGGTTGGGTGCGCAGTTGTCTTTGTCAAATAGGGCTATGTATTGTGTTGGATTTGATGATGTTTGGTTATTTTTGCAAGATATCATGGCCTCTAGAACTCACCGAACTGGACAGACCGAAGAGGCAGGAGCTTCAAGCAGCCGAAGACGTGCCCGAGATATCTTGGAAGTGCCCAAAGCCCCAGATCCTCCTAGGGCCCAAAGACCCCAATTTGGGCTTAAGGTGGCTTGCAGGGAAGGCCAGTAGTGGTATCTAGCTCATAAGGAGACTAAATACTTCCCTGATATGCCCATTGATGCAGACACATTGGCGAGGGACTATCCTTAGATCTACCAGAGATACATGGACTATTGATTGACCTTCCTTTTCAAAAAGCCCTTCCTTGCAACCTGAGTCTGGTACGGGAGTTCTATGCTAATACGAAGACTGAGGCATGCTCCTATGTGGTCACTATTTGAGGGATAGAGGTGAACATCACCCCAATTTCTATCAACGGGATCTTGGGTACCATGGATGTCTCCAATACCCCTTTCACTGAGCTTCACATTTGCCCACCTTATCGGGCCATTCGCTACACTTTGGCTAGGGTGACCTCCATAGCCAAGTGGATTCGTCATGGCTATAAAAGGTACCACCTATCTTTCCCTTTTTCTCATATGAATAGGGAGCCAGAGTTTGGGTCAAGATCTTTACACACTCCTCTTTCCCTGGGCAACACTTCATGACTGTCACATAGGGTGGGGTTTACTTGGCCTATGCATTAATGACTTGGGCGGAGCTCAACTTATGGGCTATTTTCAAATTCTCCATGAGGAAGGCTCGGGTTCATCATGGACATAGGTATATTTTTGGTGGGTTGATTATTGAGTCGTGAAGACGCGCAGGTGTTATGGAGGAGCCACTTGATTACTTTCCTCACATTGAGGCCCCCTATTATAATGTGACCAACATAAAGGGGCTGGAAGAGTCTGCAAGCCCTGTGCTCACCACTCCTGAGAGAGCTCACAGAGATGAGCTCATTATGGGGAGGATGTACGGGCTAGAGATGTTGCACCATAGGATAGGAGGTCACCCTTCTATTCAGTAGGAGCTTGATATGCCCATGCCAATGCAGTGTTGGGAATCGGTCCTCAGTTCTTTGAGCCCGTGAAGGATGATGTACCTGCAGACCTGGAGAATGCATGGGAAACCTCTTATTTGGGTGAGGATGAGATAGGAGGAGCAGCCGATCGGTGTATAGGGTGAGCCTATTCTACCAGGCCCGATGGACGAGGAGTGAGCACCACACTTCCATCCCACAGGTTTCACATGCTTACCACTAAGGGCAGTGTTGATTCTAAGTGTGGGGTGGGAGTATCTTTATGTTTATGCTTTCTTTTTCTTAAAAAAAATTCGGCCATGTATTAAGACTATGCTTTAATTTTTATCTGTTGCTATGTTTGTTTAAGTTTGGACATCGTTTTTAGTTTGTGCTTGGGTCTGTAAATAAATGTTGAATGCTCTTGGTATGGTTGAATATTAGTAGTGTTGTGAAGTTTCATGTTGATGTTCTATTTGAGTTTTTTGTGTGGTTTGGTATGTGAATGTTTAGGGAGTTGTCATAGTTGAGTGACAGGGCCTTATGATGGATGGATGACAACCGTCCTAAGGGTATTCGTCAATCTGAGTTTCATGTAGAGTGTCGGTAGTAGTATGAAAGGGAATTTGCGTAGAGTACTTGAATCAAGGATGACTAAATCAATTGAACTTTTGAGTAGCTAATACTTAAAACCTTGAACTTCATGGATGTATATGCTTAATTATGAATTCGTGCGAATGATGTGATGGTGATTCTAGTGTTAGCCTTGTGATGAAAGTGTGCCATGAGTGAACGAGTAAACTTGTTAGTTTGTGTTGCAATAGTTGC
Organism: Solanum medicagineum; assembly: GCA_026153255.1. Lineage (NCBI taxonomy): Eukaryota > Viridiplantae > Streptophyta > Magnoliopsida > Solanales > Solanaceae > Solanum > Solanum medicagineum. Next base: position 23,461 of record JAPFFP010074675.1, on the reverse strand, counting down.
TACAACTTGCTCGATGTATGGACTAAGCCAGGTAAGAATTGAACTTAGAGGAAAGGAACTAGGCATTTCTTTGGTAGCCTTATTTTTTAATCTTTTGACCCACCTAAACTAATCATCCCTAGTTAGCCTCGTTGGGCCTTAGCCTTTTCTTTGGTTAGCAACATTCTAAGATCAACCTTTTCTTTGCTCTTAAGTCATGTTTGATCCTAACTCCTGAGTGCCATAACACATTAAGACAAGGGGAAGAAAGCTTGAATAGGAAACCCGAGGGGTAAGTGATAGTAGACTAGAGGAGTTATTAACAGAAATTCTACATAAGTCCACATTAATACATGAGTGCATGGTGTGAGATAATGCTGCTGGGGGTATTGCGAAGTGATTGACATGGTTCAGAGGACTCAGTCATTAGGATGTTCCTTTGACATACTGCCTAGGGGTCTTGGTTGGTCCTAGGACGGACAAAATCTAAGTGTGGGGTGGTGATCTTAGGCATATTTATACGCCTAAACTACCATAAATAAAGCTTAATCAGAGGACAAATCCATATTGTCGGGGTATTCTTAGAGTAATTTAACGTATTTTGCTAATACAGGGTCAAGTGTTCCTATTGGTTGTGTTTTTGCAGGTTTTTAGCATAATATGCCAGTCTGGACTCACTTGCGAACCTGGAAAAAAGCTGTGCAAGCTGAAAACATGGAGAAAAAGCGTGAAGTAGGAAAATAGGTGCAGTTCGCATCTCGGACCTGTACAAGAAAAGGAAAAATTGGCCCAATCAACATTTAATATGAAAATCCACTCAAAACAACCTAGTCTGCATCACAGACTTTGAAGACGCGAGGGAAAAAATGAAATACGGGAATTTTAAGTTATATTCTATTTAGAACATTAGGTTTCATATCTGATTTTTTATGGAACAGAGGAGAGACAACTAAAAACTGCATTCTAGGGTTACTTTAGTTAGTTTTTACCTTTGATTCTTGATTGTGAATATTAGATAGCTTATTTTTGATGTGCAAGACAATGATGTGTGGCTGATCTTTCCATATTCTCGGATTGTAGCCATAGACAATGTTCTAGTTCTTGATTTTTGCATATTATGAATGGGTTTCCACTAGATTACTCTTATATTACTTCTATCTATACTTCATAGCTTGATCAACTATGGGGTAAAAATTAGTTGTTCATTCTAGATTCAATAGCTGCTGGAATGAAGAGAACATAGCAATATAAGGAGCTTGTTCAACTAGGAAACTAGATTGATTTGTGTAAGGGAGACCCGTGACAACTGCCCTTACACCTAGCTTGGTTCAATTATAGGAAGATGACACTAAAGCATCTTTATTGGTTTGTCTATCCCACGCAACGATGTAGTTAGGCAGTCAATAAAGGTAGGCTGGCAGAGGAGTGCAACCCTATTTAAGTAATTTTAACCCTGTGAGTCAGTAATCAGGAAGCCTAGACATAAGTGCAAGCATTGAGTCTAGAATTGCGTCGACAAGGTTAGAATCCCAGAATCATACTTAATTTGATAATTTAGAACAAACCAGTTAGCAGTAGTAGTAGTTATAATTAGTTACTTAAATTTTCCACTCAATTTTTTCATCATTTTCAACAAGGACACACTTAACGCAATTACTTGGATTGTTAATTGATTTTGTCTTAGATCCCTTGGCTTCGACATCCCGATTCCTAATAAGGGCCACTATATTCATTGTTAAGATCGCGTACACTTGCGTGTGTTGGGGAGCAACAACTGGTGCTTAGACCTACATCACGGAATTAGATGCTGAGTATAGTATGAGTATCGAAACAATAGGTACTCAGTAGGAATCATAGGCCGATCGAGCAGGGAAGGTAAAAATAATATGAAAAAGAGGAATAAACCTACATCAGAGTCCAATGACTAGTCAAAGATAAAGAGAACTAGCTACCCTACAAGCAAGAGAAAGTAGAAGTGAAGAATTGTGCTAGCTACACCTAATTAGGCATGCGTGAACCCAATCGGGACATAAAAGATCTATATCTACAAAACTAAGTAAAGAATCAACCATGCTAAAATTTGAGGAACCAAAATCAACCTAGAGAGAATTGAGAACCTGCCACATTGAGAACCAAGAATGCAAAACAAATGCTGAACCATGAATACTTGAGATCTAGGGACCCAAGTGAACTAGGTACCGCGACTGATATTACTGCTACCTAGATGCTCATAAAATAATAAGGGAGGCCGAGGCTGAGGTCGAGACTACTACTACCTGTGTAATGAACCCTAGTTTGGGAGTCTTGAGTGCAGGAAAATTGGCCAGAAAATGACCTCAAGTCTGGTCGTACAACCCATAGGACTGACTTAATCATGAGACTTCAGGAAGAAGAAAAGTTTCTCCGTGTGGGGTAACACATGGACCAAGTGACGGCCGATCGAAAGGCCGTGAGTGAGACTATTAGACATAAAGGAAATTTAAAGTTTGCTGGAAGGTGATCTACGTGCTATCAGACGGCTCGTGAAACAAGATATGACTTGTAAGGAGTCTCATGGGATAAGACCCAGGAAAGTAAGAAAAATGGCTAAGTGTGGAAGGACTCTTGCGAGTCCAACCACGACCCATCGATGGTTACATGACCCATAAAAAGTGTTCATGATTTTCGGTCGAACAAAGTCAATTTTTAGGAATTTCAAATGTGTTACAAAACAAAAAGGACCTATGGCCCATGGTTTGACTTATAACCCATAAGCGAGGTTTTGTAGGTTGAATCCGACAGTTTTACTGAGGGACAGTTTTGTCATTTTCATCCTTTCTATTCCTAAAGTATGTCATTTTGGGGACGGGAAAGGGACCCTATCTCAGCCTTTAAGCCCTAATTCCCTTATTCTTAACTCTCAAAAATTTTAAGGCAAAGAGGGGTCTCAAGAACAAGCTAGGGCAAAGGCTAGGGTTCTAAGGTTTCTTCTTCAAATCTTCAAGTTTGTTTCCCCCAAGTTTCCCCAAGGTATGTGAGTTGATTTATAGGTATTTTTCCACCCATAAAGTTTCTTATGAAGTATTTTACCTTTTCTTTAAGTTCCTTAAGTTTATGTGCATACTTATATGATTTCATGATATTTATGTTACTGATTTCTATATATGATATCCTACAACTATTTAACTAAGTATATATGCATATTTAAACCATTGATGATGGCTCCATGATAGGTCTCGACGTTGATAAGGGTTTGGCATTTTTTATGTTCCTTTAAAAGAGAAATTTCCTTATGACTTATGCGATTTATGATTGTTCCATAAAAAGCCTAGTGCACTTAGTTTTCAAGTAAAGTTTTATGATATATGATGATGATTCGGAGATTAAAGTTAAGTTTTAAGTAATGATTTGTCAAAGATATGACCATGTTGACAATTACCCTAAAAGATATTTTAGAAATGTCCCAAAGATAGGACAATTCTCACTTGGTTGTTCTTAATGTTCAAGCTACTCCTACGATCGCTCCTTATGATTCAAAGTTGTATTTTAAAGAATTTTGTGGAATGACTTAGCACCGAGTGGACTTGAGGTTGGGTTTCATCTCGTTAGTTGAGGCATGACCCAGTAAAGTTAAATCCAAAATGTTCCTAACTATGTGCCACCATAGGAGCCCTTGTATGCTAGGCTAGTAGATCCATGTAGCCAATTTATGTTAGTATGATGCATGCAAAGTTGACGGAGTTCCACCCAGCAAGTGGTCTCCCCATGCCAACATAGAGGGTTATGTTGGATTCCATGTAGTAGTTCACATGCTCTTAAATATCGATTAAGGTCTACTCCCACAAGTTATGATTCTATAATGTGCTTTCATTACATGTTATTTCTCATGCATATATTCTTATTCATATGAGTCATATTTCTTGTGCATGCATAAGCTCACTTTATGTATCTTTCACTTTCTATGTACTTATATGTTATGCTTATGAACGATGGCATTACAATTTCATATATGCATTGCATCCACATACTTTGTACATTCTAATGTACTAATGCATATTTTGACTGCATGATTTAACCATGTAGGGATAGACACTCCTCCACTGGCTCGTGATTGGTACTCAGAGTTCAAGACTAGGTTTATTATTTGTGGTGAGCTCTTAGTTTGGGACTCCTCCACTTTTCATTATATCATCTATCTTAGTTTTATTTTGAGATGATGTATTTGTATCCCTTATGAGGTGTTTATTTTCTGTGTTACGCTATTATGAATTTCTTTCTATTTGATGAAAACCGACCATTACCGCTCTCGTCTGTCGATGATGTAGTTGGTATGCTTATGCAAAAAATGAATGACAGTCATTTCCACTACTTTTTAATGTTGCTTCATTGTTAAAATAGCCCATAGCCCCTTTCCCTTACTCTTTCATAAATTTTTTTCATTAGATGCTTATGAATGCTTAAGATAGCTTTAGTGAGGTGACTTCAGGTATCTTAATTCACCGTGTGATAACTAGTCCCCTAGGTTGGGTTGTTACAAACTTAACATCAGAGTACAAGATTTTAAAATGTTCCTTAGATGTCCATGAATACCCCTATCATAGAGTCTCATTCAAGGTTGTAAAGCACGCCACTATCTTGAGTGAGAGTCTATGAGACAGTTTAGGAATGTCTTCCCTTTTTTTTATTCATGTCGTGCCTTAAAGTTGAACAAGGTTTTTGCTAACTAATGATGGGCTTTTGGTTGTTTCTAGATCATGCTGCCATGAAGAGCTCCCCATCAACAAGGCACTCCAGAACAACTAGTTCCTCAACTTCAACGGGATGATGAATTGTCTCATGCGGAGTTTTGAGTCGCATTTACCCTATTGGCCCAAGCCTTGGCCAATCAGGCCAACTAAGAGGTAGTCGTACCTCTCTAAGTGCCTACCTCAACTGCCAGAGTACGTGACTTTATGCGGATGAACCCGTTGAAATTTCATGGGTCAAAGATGGATAAGGACCCTATTGACTTCATTGAGGAGGCTTACCAGGTAGTTGCGGTGAAGGGAATTCTGTCGGAAGAAAAATTCAAGTTTATGGCCTTCTAACTCAAAGTAGTCGCCAAGATTTGGTATGAGCAATGGGTCGACGAAAGGGGCCAAGGAGCGGGTCCTATTGGTTAGAAGGAACTCAAATGTGCTTTTGACTGGTTCTTTCCAATTTAGCTTAGAGAGGCAAAGGTTCAAAAGTTTATCAGGGTGAGTGTGAGGGAGTATGCCCTCAAATTAACATAATTGTCAAAGTATGCTCCCTTTATGGTCGCAGATTTGAGGGCTCGAATGAGCAAGTTTATTTTTAGCGTCTCTGAGTTAGTCTCCAATGAATGTAAGATGTACATATTGGTCAAGGATATGGATATTTCCCACTTGATGATGTATGCAGAGCAAATTGAAAAGGAGAAGCTTTGTGAGAGGGCAAGAGAGTTCGAAAGGGCTCGAGTTGAAGGTGGGAGTTACTCTCACCAAAGGGGCATAGGTTACAAATTTTATGGTGTCCAAAACCAAAGTGGACAAGGATCCACCAACACTCCTCCTCCCCAGAAGGACAAAGGTGTGGCTCTTAAGCCCAAAAAAATTGCCTTCTATGCGGGAGGCTCATAAAGGAGAATATCTAGCTGGTTTGAACGCTTTCTTCACTTATGGGAAGCCCGACCACCATGCTAAGGATTGTAAGAGCGAAGGTACAATACCTCAAGGTCAAAGGGGTCAAGTCCAAGGTGCCCAAATGACTAATCAGTTCTATGGTATTCATGGTCACCAAGAGGTGGAAGAAGCACCAGACGTGGTCATCGGTATGTTAAAAGTTTTTATTATGATGTATATGCACTTTTAGATCCAGGAGAAAATTTGTCTTTTGTATAGCCCCGTTCCTTGTTTGTAAGCTTCATGCATATCCCAAAGCCCTCAATTAAGCCTATGAGGTGAGTAACCCCATGGGTGAGTCCATCATAGTCCGAAGAGTCTATTGAAGTTATCCCATTTCTATCTTGCATAAAGTGATTCCGTATGACTTAGTTGAGCTTTCTAGGGTAGACTTCAACGTGATTCTTCGGATGAATTGGTTGCATGCTTCCTGTGCATCCATTGACTATAGAACCCATAGGGTCATATTCCAATTCCTTAATGAGACAATTCTTGAATGGGAGGGTAGTAACTCTTCATGTAGGGGTCGGTTCATTTCTTTCATAAAGGTCAGCAAAATGATTTCCAAAGGGTGCATCTACCATTTAGTGAGGGTCAAAGATGTCTCTTCTAAAGTTCCTTCTATTGAGTTGATCCGCATTGTAAATGAGTTTCCTGATGTCTTTTCGGATGAGTTACCGGGTGTTCCTTCCAAAAGGAAAATAGATATTGGTATAGACCTCTTACTGGATATCCAGACTATCTCAATCCCTCTTTATATAATGGATCCTGAGAGTTGAAGGAGATAAAAGAGCAATTGAGGGATTTGTTGGAGAAGAGTTTCATTAGACGGTCTCCATGGGGTACCCCAATTTTATTTGTAAGGAAAAAGGATAGGTCGCTCCACATGTACATCAACTACTAACAACTCAATAAGGTCACCTTCAAGAATAAGTATCCCTTTTCGAGAATAGATGATTTGTTTGATCAATTTCAAGGGGCTACTCATTTCCCCAAAGTTGACTTGAGATTCGGTTATCACCAATTGAGGGTGAGACAAAGTGATATACCTAAGACAGTATTCCGGACTATGTATGGTCACTTTGAATTTGTGGTGATATCTTTTGGCCTCACTAATGCATTGGCAATGTTTATGTACCTCATAAATAAGTTGTTCAAACCTTACCTTGACATGTTCATCATGGTACTTGTTGATGACATCGTTATCCTCCCAACATGAGCAAGAGCATATGAAACACTTGATGGTAGATTGCAAACACTGAGGGAGCAAACGCTCTATGCAAAGATTGACAAATGCGAGTCTTGGCTAGATAAGGTTGCCTTCCTTGGGCATGTGGTGTCTAGTGAGGACATCAAGGTTGATCCTAAGAAGACTGAAGCTGTGAGAAACTGGCCAAGACTAATGTCTCCTACTAACTAGGAGTTTTTTGGGCCTAGCCGATTACTACAAAAGCTTTGTGTAAGATTTCTACACTATTTCGTCCCCACTTACCAAGTTGACTCAAAAGAAAGCTAAGTTTGTATGGACAGATGAATGTGAGGGGAGTTCCCATATTGCCATTGCTAGAAGGGAATGATGGGTTCATTGTGTACTGTGATGTATCAAGGATTGGGTTGGGTTATGCGCTACTGCAAAATGGTAAAGTGATCTCCTATGCTTCAAGCTAGAAGAAAGTGCACTAGCAGAATTACCCGAATCATGATCTTGAGCTTGCAGTGATAGTGTTTGCCTTAAAGATTTGGCAACATTACTTGTATGGAGTTCATGTGGACGTCTTCGCTGATCACAAGAGTCTCCAACATATGTTCACCCAAGAGGATCTCAATTTGAGGAAATGAAGGTTATTAGAGCTACTTTAAGACTATGATATGAGTGTGAAGTATCATCCCGAAAAGGCCAATGTTGTAACAGACGTCCTTAGGAGAATTTCCATGGGTAGTGTGTTTCATATTGATGATGATGGAAAAAGGGAGTTAGCCAAGGATGTTCATAGGTTGGCTAGACAAGCAGTGAAATTGAATGAGTCCGTAAGTGATGGTATGGGTCCGCATCTTCTTTCGTTGATAAGTTAAGGCTAAGCAAGACCTCGATCCCACCTTGGTTGAGTTGAAAACCTCAGTAAAAGATGAAAAGATAGTAGTTTTCTCGCGAGGGAGAGATGGTGTACTCCGATATCGAGGGAGTTTGTGCGTCCCCAATGATAGTGAGTTAAAAAAGTTGATCATGCAAGAAGCCCATAACTCTTCATACTCCATTCATCCCGACACTACAAAGATGTATAGGAACTTGAGAGAGATTTATTGGTGGAATGGAATGAAGAAGGATATTGCTCAATTTGTGTCTAAGTGTGCAAATTGCCAAAAGGTCAAGGTTAAACACCAAAGGTCAAGTGGCCTAGCACAAGACATTGATATTCCTACTTGGAAGTAGGAAGAGATCAACATGGACTTCGTAGTTGGGTTGCCAAATACCAAAAAACATTTTGACTCCACATGGGTGACAGTTGACTGCATAACAAAGTCAGCTCATTTCTTACCGGTCAAGACTACCTTCAGTGCCAAGGACTGTGCTAGTTTTTATATTCGAGAGTTGGTGAGGTGGCATGGAATTCCATTATCCATCATATCAGATTGTGGAGTTCAATTCATTTCTCACTTTTGGAACTAGGGTGAAGTTGAGTATTGCTTTTCATCCCTAAATCGACGGGCAAGCCGAAAGGACTATTTAGATGTTGGAAGACATGTTGAGAGTTTGTGTGTTGGTGTTTAAGGGGAGTTGGGATGAACATTTTCCACTTATCAAGTTTTCCTACAATAATAACTTTTATGCGAGTATTGGGGTGGCATCATTTGAGGTGTTATATGATAGAAGGTGTAGATCGCCCATCGGGTGGTTCGAAGTCGGTGAGGTGGCATTATAGGACCCAAAGTTCCATTTAAGGTAGACTGGCACCCGTTGCCAATAAGACTCGAGAGAACCAACATATAACCATGCATTTACTATGAACATTATAAGGGGTTTCTATATTAAGCATGCATTCAAGAAGGTAAACAATAATAACAAGCCAAAAGGGGATGCATATGACTAGGCTGTTGGAGCCAAAATGACTAAAGTACAAGACATGACCACACTTTCCTTTACATTGCCTACAAAGCCTGTAGATAAGGAAAAGTATCTGATAAGGGTCAGGACAGCCCCCCTACTAACTATACGATATGAAAATATAAGCTCTAGAAACACACAAAGCCCCGAAGCAACCTGGAGCTCGGTAACAACAGCTGGATATAGTGTGCTCCTACTGGGGAGATCTACTAGTGCTTGTACCTGAAGCATGACATGCAGGTCCCCCGTTTGAAACGTCAGTATGAGATAATGTACTGAATATGTAAGGAAGGAAATATTGTATATTAAGCAAGAACTCAAATGAAATCATGCAATGGTGTAAGGATAGGAGACCACCTTTAGTCATATTGTAGAATCATGTACTTTATGTTCTTTTTATTACTTTACCTTTACTATGTAATTTGTGCATAACGTGTAATACAAATACTAGATGATCAGTGGAAATCTATATCGGGATCGGCCCATGCAAGGCTTTTCCTTTCACCCCTGAGCTACGCCCTCGTAATGGGTTCGACTGCTGCTAGGTGATTCTTCCACCCCTAGGGCTACCACTATCAAATAAGCAACTTGCTTTAATTTATCTTTCAATTACTTTTGAGATGATTCTTTTGGTGGTCATAATATTTGAACTGTAGGACTGTAATATAGCATATGACATGTAACTAATCATAAAACAACACATGAACTTTATTCAGCAGAAAGAACTCGTGCATGTTGTTATTCAAGTATGTATGCAGATTTACAAATGACTATGTACAGGAGCACATGTACATGTGGAGGAGTGGAGACACGGTTCTCAGTTATATCATAGTTGGTAAGTGTCTTTATGTGTCAAGGAAGGATCTAGGTTTCATGCCAAATAATATAAAATTAAGTAGCCTTACATACCTCGTTGTACGACCTCGCTATTACCTTGAAATAACCTTCCTTTCCTCCAAATATTTATCTACAATACAGTAAGTGATAAAACTAGTGTTAGTAGCCAATAGATACATCTTGGCAGCCCAATCTTATAAAAGAAAATAGCACACGGGCAGCAAGTGTGCAATTATCAACCCGAGCATATTCTTTCAACCTTTCCGCCTCAAATTGTATTTTCTAGTACACATTCTCATATACATATCATGTGCAGCCTGTTTTATTGCCATAACAGTCTCACATCAACCCACAAAGCACAATACATAACAATTCTACACAACATACAAATAGGTAGCATAACATTACATCCCTTTGCAACATTTCGATGTCGATAATCCCGAACCTGTTTCAACTTTAACCAAATTGTATCCAATATTTTTACACATAAACCTAGTCTTAAAATAGTCCACAAATAGTCCCAAAATAGGTGGAAGTCGTGAAACAACATCCCTGATCATTAGCCCATAAGTTTCTTCAAAGAATACAATTAAAATATCCTACATAAGTCATTTTTGCAGACTGTAACAGTGGTGGAGCAGCATGGTTACATCATTACCAAACTAAACCTTGTTAAAAACATAATTCTTGCTTCATAATCCTTCCAACCAAGAAGAGAAAAGCCTCTTAATAAATAAGAAAAGTGTACAACAATCGTTAGACCACATGCTGTCCAAAATTCCAGCACAAGTAAGATTAGCTTATTTCTCTTGTTTATCATAAATAAACCATACTAAGTACACAAGTATCTTTGCTTACCTTTAACCTCAAGGCTTAGGTCTGCTTTAGGAACCCTTGTGAGGTTGTAAGGAACCCTTCCGGTAACCTAGAATGCAGATTTTTTGTCCAAGTTGAAATGGCTTTAGGGAGGTGCTTTTAAGCCCTTTTAAAGGGACAAGTTAGGCCGAATATTTCTTGGGTTTTAAAGCATATCTTAATAAGATGGTGATGTAGAAGCTTGGCCCTTTCATTTGGGCCTAAATGGGTTTCAATTGGTTAGGCCTTGGCTGCCCATTTTTACTCTTTTCCCTTCATTAATTTGGGCCCAAATCATCAAGTGGGTCATGGGCCCTTTTTATTATTCATCATGGATGTAAATATTGTCCATTTATGATGCTAAAACACGGGCTAAAGTTACACCCTAAACACAGACTTTATTTATAATCAGACTTGGATAGATTCGACATTGAGCCTCGTCTCCGTCTAGCTAGCAAATTTAAGCTAAGCAAGTAGGTGACTCACTTACTAGCTTCCTAAGTCCTACAAGCACCTCACTTTTTTCACTTTGTTTTAGGTTGTGATCTCTTCAATTCGACTTAAAACTTGTATACACTCGACCCTCTTAAGCATTAGACGTACATATCATCTTCTAATTTGAGATTCAAGCACTTCTAAATATTGACGTTAATTTGACCAAGCCATATCATATTTCAATTGCATAGAACTAGTATATGTATGATGTGGGGTGTTACATCCTCCCCCCCCCCTAGGAACATTTGTCCTCGAATGTTTGCATAATTAGATAGCTTAACCATGTTCAAACATGTACTTAAACAAACTTTTGAAAACACAACAAGCACTCGAACACACATACCTATTAATGCCCCAACTTTGCATGTTGCACTTCCTCTTTAGCTTCAAATAAGTAAGGTTATTTTCATTTCATTGTGTCCTCAGCCTTCCATGTTATCTCTTCTGCTTATTGGTTCCTCCAAAGTACTTTTACTGAAGCTATTTCTTTATTTCTCAGCTTCTTAACTTGATGTCTAGAATAGCAATAGGTACCTCTTCATAGATGAGATCTTCTACAATTTGCACCTCTTCAATATGAGTGATACGGGATGGGTCACCTATGCATTTTCGAAGCATTAAGACATGAACAACTGGATGAACCATTGAAAGCTCTTGGGGTAGCTCTAATTAATATGCAACCTGCCCAAAGTTCTTAATAATTGTATATGGCCCTATGTAATATGGGCTCAATTTTTCCTTTTTACAAAATCTCATAACCCCTTTCATTGAGATACCTTTTAAAATACCCAATACCCTACTGAGAATTTCAATCCTCTCCTCCTAGTGCCCGCATATGATTTGTGATGACTTTGGGCTGTTTCTAGACGCTATTATATTACCCTAACTTTTTCCATTGCTTGTTGTACTAAATCTGGCCCAAGAAAGGTGGTTAACTTAGTTTGGGCCCAAATCGTCAAGTGGGTTGTGATGTACTTGGGCCCTTTTATTATTCATCTTGGGTTGTAAATATTGCCCATTTACGATGCTAAAACACGGGCTAAAGTTACACCCTTAACACGAACTTTATTCATTATTGGACTTGGACAGATTCAGCATCGGGCCTCGTCTCCGTCTAGCTAGCAAATTTAGGCTAAGCAAGTAGGTGACTCACCTGCTAGCTTCCTAAGTCCTACAAGAACCTCACTTCTTTCACTTTATTTAAGGCCGTGATATCCTCAATTCTCTTAAAGCTTATATACACTCACTCTTCTTAAACGTTAGATGTACATATAGTCCTTTAATCTGGAACTCAAGCCCTTTAATCTGGAACTGAAGCACTTTTATAAATGATTGCTAATTTGGCCAAGCCATATCATGTTCTATTTTCATAGAACTACCGAACTTGGTGATGAATGCTATGGAGAAAATTGCAAGCATAAGGGAAAAAATTCAAATAGCCCAAAGCCGACACGAGTCCTACTTCGATGTGAGAAGAAGGGAACTTGAGTTCTAAGTTGGTGATTAGGTCTACTTGAAGGTATCTCCGATGAAAGGTGTGATCCAATTTGGTAAGAAAGGAAAGTTGAGCATTAGGAATATGGGGCCCTATAAGGAGGTAAGAAGAGTAGGAAAAGTGGCATATGAGTCTGATCTACCTAATGAGTTGCATTTGATTCATCTGGTCTTCCATGTGTCGATGTTGAGAAAATTCACAGGTGATCCAAGTTCTAGAGTTCCTTTGCATGATGTGAACATTGAAGACGATTTGAGTTATGGAGAGGTATCGGTTGAAATTTTAGATCGACAAGTGGAAAAGCTAAGGAACAAAGAAGTTTCATCCGCCAAAGTGCTTTGGAGCAACCAACAAGTGAGGGTGCTACATGGGAAATGGAGGCGGATATGATGAAGCGTTAGCCATATCTATTCCACTCTACTCGAGCCTAAGGTATTAAGAAATTCTTCCTAAATCCTCTAATTCCATGCATTTTAATTTTTCATGATATATGCATTTTTTTTATGTTTATGGACTATTTTGAGACATGTTTTAAGTATGAAATTTGAAACATTTGAGAAATGATGTTTAACTTGCATTTTTGCATGCATGCTGGGGTTGTTTGCTGCTACTTTACTTCTTAGTGCTTGCCTTTATGTACATTCGGGGACGATTGATCCCAAGAGGGAGATATTGTAACAACCTCCAGTTTGGGAGCCTTAAGTACAGGAAAGTTGGCCAGAAAATGACCTCAAGTCTGGTTTACGAGGGCAACTTATGGCCCATAGGACTGACCCTTAAACATGAGACTTCATGAATGGGAAAAGTTTCCAAGTATGGGGTAACCTAGGGACTAAGTAATGGCCCATAGAAAGGGTCATAAGTGAGACTATCAGACATGAAGAAAATTTTGAGTTTGCTGGAAAGTGGCCTATGTGTTATCAAATGGCTCGTGAAATAAGATACGACCCATAAGGAGTCTCGTGGAATAAGACCCAAGAAAGTAAGAAAAATGGCTAAGTATGGAAGGACTCTATGAGTCCAACCATGACCCGTAGATGGTCACATGGCCCGTAATAAGTTTTCATGGTTTTGGGTGCAGCAAAGTCAGTGTTCATGAATTTCAGATGTGTTACCAGACGAAAGGGACCTACAACCCGTGGTTTGACTTATGACCCATAAGCGGTTTCGTACGTTGAATCCGACAGTTTTAATAAGGGGTAGTTTTGTCATTTTCATCCTTTTTATTCCTAAACTATGTCATTTTGGGGACAGGAAAGGGACCCTTTATTAGCCTTTAAGACCTAATTCCCTCATTCAATCCCTCATTCTTCACTCTCAAAATTTCTAAGGCAGAAAGGGCTCTCAAGAACAAGTTAGGGCAAAGGCTAGGGTTCCAAGGTTTATTCTTTAAATCTTTAAGTTCATTTATCCCAATTTTTGCCAAGGTATATGAGTTGATTTATGTGTATCCTTCCACCCACAAAGTTCCTTATTAAATATTTTACCTTTTCTTTAAGTTTCTTAAGTTACTGTGCATACTTATGATGATTTCGTGATATATATGAAATGCTATTTATGATATCATACAACTATTTTACTAAGTAAATATGCATGTTTGAACTATTGATGATGGCTCCATGACGGATCTCGATGTCGATTAAGGTTGGGCATTTTCTATGTTCCTTGCAAAGAGAAATTTCCTTATGACTTATGCGATTTATGATTGTTCCATTTAAAAATCCTAGCCCGCCTAGTTTAATTTTATGATATATGATGATGATTAGGTCATTAAATTTAAGTGTTAAGTAATGATTTTTCAAAGATATGAACATGTTGATAATTTCCCTAAAAGATGTTTTAGAAAGGTCCTCAAGATGGAAGGACAATTATCACTTGCTGGTTCTTAATGTTCGAGCTACTCTAATGATTGCTACTTATGATTCTAAGTTGTATTTTAAAGAATTATGTGGGATGACTTAGTACCGAGTGGACTTGAGGTTGGGTTTTATCCCATTAGTTGAGACATGACCCATTAAAATTAAATTTCAATGTCCCTAATTCTGTGCCACCATAGGAGCTCTTGTAGACTAGGCTAGGCTAGTGGATCCATGTAGGTCGTTTACATTAATATGATGCATGCAAAGTTATCGGAGTTCCACTCGGCAAGTGGTCTCCCCGTGCCAATGTAGGGGATAATGTTGGATTTCATGCAGTAGCTCACATGGTCTTAAATGTCGGTTAAGGTCTACTCCTACAAGTTATGACTCTATGATGTGCTTTCATTACATGTTATTTCTCATGCATATATGCTTATTCATATTGAGCCATATTTCTTGTGCATGCTTAAGCTCACTTTATATATCTTTTACTGTATATGTACTTATATGTTATGTTTATGAATGATGGCATTACAATTTCATACATGCATTGCATCTCACATACTTAGTACATTCCAACATACTAACACATATTTCGCAGGCATGATTTAACCATGTAGGGACAGGCACTCCTCCACCAGGTCGTGGCTAGTACTCAGCGTTCACGACTAACTTTATTATTCATGGTGAACCCTTAGTTTGGGACTCCTCCACTTTTCATTCTATCATGTGTCTTAGTTTTATTTTGAGACTATGTATTTGTATCCCTTTTGAGGCATTTACTTTCTATGTTGCGCTATTATAGATTTCTTTCTATTTGATGGGAACTGACCATTCCAGTCCTGTCTGTTGATGATGTAGTTGGTATGCTTATGGACAAAATTAGTGTCAGCCATTTCCACTGTTAATTCGAATAATGACTTTTAATTTTTTTCAAAAAATTCAATTTAATACTTAATTAATTTAAGTACAAATCAAATTCTCGAAAATTAAAAGAGTCGCCACTTAATTTTAAGGATCATTAGGAAACCAATAAACATTTTAAAAGACCTAAGAGAAAAATCTTTTAAAATATACCAAAGGAAGGGTTCGGGTTCAATTTCCACTTTGAGAAGAACTTAATCACTCAAAATGGCCGCTAACGTGCAGTTGACCAACGATTAGGAAATTGACTAACTTTTTAAAGATTTGATTGACTTTGAAAAATTGACTAGTTTAAAAATTGACTAATTTTGAAAGAATTGGCTAAATTTGAAAGAATTGGACTAAATTTGAAAGAATTGATTAAATTTGAAAGAATGTTGACTAAATTTGAAAGAATTGACTGAATTTGAAAGAATGTTGACTAAACTTGAAAGAGTTAACTAAATTTGAAAAAATGTTGACTAAATTTGGAAGACTTGACTAAACTTAAAAAATGACTAAATTTGAAAAACTTGACTAAATTGGAAAAAAAATGTACTAAGTGCTAAAGACTTAAACATGCATTTTCAAATTAGAGAATCACAAAAATCAAAATTAAATAAAACTAACATAAATGGTTTGACTTTTGGGGAAATAAATTAGATAAATAAAACAAACAAATGTTAGTATTAGAAACAATAACAAGTATCACAACATAAATAAAGCAAAGAACAAAATAAATAAACTAGGTATCAGCTTGGCAGGCCCAAATGGTCAACCTGTCCTAATCTAACAATTAGGCCTGCCTTGTCTTTCCTATTTCCCAGCGGTTGCTCCTTGGGCTTGGCCCATTTCTCTGTGATATACACTTAGTGTGTATTTCTGTATATCAGTGTATATTCACCGATTTTTGCTTTCGGAACCTGTATATCAGCTTCCATTCCCATATATCAGCTTCCAAAAATCAAACCTGAGACTGGACAGCCTCTTACAACTCGAGAAAGAGCAGATTTGGGCCTCCATGGCCCATCGAATGCAAAGAAGAAAGGTCCAAATGGACCCAAATCATAGCCCATGCAAAGAAATAAAGATAAGATTAGTGAAGGATTCATAGATTCATTTGGGCAAAGATTAGGGAAGACACAAGCATAAAAAAAGAATAGATAAAACATATATGGGAAGTAACCTATCAGCATACAACACACCAATGAGGAGATAAATTAACATATTCGTGGACTCACAATAGATAACAAATAGGACATAGATGGATTTTCTTATTCCAGTAACTCACACAAAATGGCAGCAAAACATATCATTAACAAACTAAGGAGACACCTCTATACAAGACTGAATTAGTAGCTAGCAAACATGAAACCAGATCAAAACCAATTTAAGCACTCAAACTTTCGAAACTCATAAAATATGGCAACCTGATATGACTTCTAAATGCCAATATAGTTGACAACACTTAACTCGACTCTAATTAAGCATGAGAAGATTTAAATTAACATATAAAATTTGGGGCTGGCCAATAGACAAGAAGAATCTTACAACTGAATTTTACACTCAAGCTATCACGTAATCAAAAATATACTCCAGCCCTCTGTTCAACATCAAACAGAATTGAGTAATGAAGAATGGAACTGCGTAGCTATTCTAAACATAAAACAATTCAAGGAAAGCTTATAAGACAGCAAAGATATCAAGCTACAAGAGCACCCCCAAGCCCAATAAGGCAGATTTACAGACTGCACATGAGCAAGACTCATAAGGCAGAAAATTTTGACCTTAACATGAACGAAAGACTTGAACAGACTTCAAATGAGCGAAAAACGTGTCCCAGCCATTATTAGCGAGTCAAAACGAGATTCAACTTAGTTAAACATTCTTAAATCAGAGACAAAATGAAGAAAACAAGATTGATGTAAAATAGTAATGAGAATTTCATATGATAACACATAACAATCCCAAACTAAGGCTCTTCTTCATTAATCTTATCAAAATAGTGGACTAAGAATAAGTTTTCCAGCATTGCATATATGAACTTATGAAGGCCTATTCCCTGGAAGACTACTCATGAAATCAAACAGACAACAAATCCAAGAAAAGCACTTAGGAATAAATAAACAGAAATGTGTTAAGGTTTTCAATATCGGTCTATCGACCTAAATTTCACAATAGATTAAAGGGTTTCAGAGAGTTTTTCTGGATTCAGAGCGGCCCCCCAACAAAAATAGTGAAGAGGGATATTTATAGGGGATTTTTAGGGTTGCAAATGGGTGGAAATTCGATGGGCAAAATGGAGATTTCCCCAAATTTGAATTTCAAAATGGTGAACGGATAAGGAAATCCTCAATTGGTTTCAAAATTTATTGAAGGTAAACTCAACGGCTAGACAATGGAGATGAAGTGAATGGCTGAGCTTTGGACAAGGACGAGCAATAACACTAGATGAAGACATGTCAAGGGTGAGAGACGTTGAAGGAATATGATATTGTTGGCGTTATCTTGGTTTGGTTCGACTGGTTGTTCGCGAAGATGAAGAAATGGGGATCAGGGAGAGAGATAATGCAAATGTTGGGGGAAAAGGAAAAGAAAAGGGGAACTGGGGGAACGTGGCCCCTCCGCGCGCTACATATGTAATGTGTTATATGTATAATATGTATAAGCTGAAAATAATGGGTTTTGGGCCGGGTTAAGGGATTAAAATGGGCTCATTGAAGGCAAATGGGTCAATTTTTCTCCAAAAGGACCAATTGGTCTGAAAAAGAAAGGAAAACAAGAGTTTAAGAGATTAACAAAATGGTCATTTGAAATTGCAAACACAACTAATTAAATGCAATCAAATCGAATTCTATTGATTAATTTAAGTACCAGCCGAATTGATATAAATTAATTTAAAGAGCTTTTAATATTATTAACTTATAATTATTAAAAATAATAACTCTTAAAATAAAATTTATTTGAAGAA
Source organism: Solanum medicagineum (assembly GCA_026153255.1). Classification (NCBI taxonomy): domain Eukaryota; kingdom Viridiplantae; phylum Streptophyta; class Magnoliopsida; order Solanales; family Solanaceae; genus Solanum; species Solanum medicagineum. Next base: position 5,304 of record JAPFFP010074675.1, on the reverse strand, counting down.
AATATTTTTTGCATTTTGAAAGCTAATTATTTCAAATTGTTAAAAATTAAAATCTCAATAATATATACCTTGGAGGGTAAAAATTGGATGTCAACATCCACCATTTTTAATGTTGCTTCATTGCTAAAATGGCCCATAGCCCGTTTCCCTTAGTCTTCTACAAATTGTTTTCTTTAAATGCCTATGAATGCTTAAAATGACTTAGGTGAGATGTCTTCCGGTATCTCATTCACCTTGTGACGACTAGGCCCCTAAGTTGGGCTGCTACAAACTGGTTGCTCGCCGAATTATATGGGATGCCGAGGCCGGGACTACTACTACCCGAATAATAATTTATATGGGAGGTTGAGGCTGAGATTACTGCTACTCTGAGGCTTTTCTGATTTATATGGAGGTTGAGGCCTAGACTACTATTATCAAATGTTTGCCTGATTCATATGGGAGGCCGAGGCTAAGACTACTGCTAACCGAGTGCTCGCCCGAAACTAGCTAAAGGTACCGAACTTGCTTTCTTTCCATTTGTACAAGAACAACTGTTGAAGACCGTCTCTCAAAATGAACAAGACTAAAGCAACCTTTTTATTATCAACTAAAACCGGGGCCAATACGACACAGGTCCTAACCTTACGAACATATCCATCGAGTCATACTGCCTTAACTACCGAATGGAGTCGATATAAGCATCGAGTCATATTGCTTTACCCAATGAATGGAGCTAACATGACCATCGAGTCATACTGCCTTGCCCAATGAATGTAGTCGTCATAACCATTGAGTCATACCACTTTACACGATGAACAGAGCCATCATACACATCGAGTCATACTGCTTTACCCAATGGATGATGGCAACATAACCATCGAGTCATCAATCGAAATCAAAACTGAACGTGAAAATAGAGTCTAACTACCAATCTTGGAGAATCATGGATGATGAGGTGTTTATTCGGGCAAGTTACTACATAATTGAGGCTCAACTACTAGCCAAGTCTATTCACGCCATTCTAAATGGATCTAGGCTGGCCAAAATGACGTTGAGGCATCTAAAGCAAGTTCTGATATCCTATACTAAGGCCAATATGCTCCACAATACCAATAATAGAAAACCAACACTGATCAAAACTACTAAGTAATACGAGGACCATATGCTCGAAAATAACCCCAAAATCCCTGGAAAAGACCTAAAATAGGGTTTATAATCCTAAGCCACATGATAATCTACCCAACCCTGTCAGTCCAGCATTTCCATCATATTACAAAATACCTGAAAATAGGAGGCATTAATACTATAGTGATACTAACTAATAGGATAACGTACCGGCTTATAACTACACGAAATTATCAATAAAGGCCAAATCTATCAATTCTAACACCTAAGGCATATCAATAAGCTACTTGCCCAAATTCCAACTAATTCAGTATGATTTTACACAATTTAGATAGTAAAAAAAAAGGGAAGCCGTAGCCTATTAATAGACGATCACACCTGCTCCAACTTACTCCGTCGGAGATTTTCCTTTTCGAATGGCCTCTGAATGTTGCCACACTGTCAAAAAGAGATTCACAACATCATTACAGTTTTGACACTAAACTTGCAAGAAATGGGGATTGACCAATTTTGTGCCTAAAATGAGAAATGTGAGACCTACGTCAAGAATTAGCCTAAACAATTTGGTCCAAAATAGCACTCCTAGATCAATTAACAAATTAGAAACCCAATTTGGGCCAAGAAATACAAAGAAATGATCATACCACGAAAATCCCAAAATTTTGGCTAATTACAAAAAAAATGGCAGCAGCTACAGGTGCAAAATTATCAGAAATAGAGTTTTTAAAGTCAAAATAAATTACACCATGAAAAATCAAATCACCAATTTGGACCTGTATTGATCAAGTTATGAATTTTCAAAAGTTCCACAAATTTCAGTCCAAAAATGTAAATGCAAAAGCTAAAACTGGAATTCTTACCTCCAACGAAGCTCCAAAGTCACTTTCCTATTCCACAAGTGTGTTCTTTACAAAAAAATCCTTCAATTTAGACCCAAGAATCACTCAGTTCAAACCTGAAACGCTCCTCAAATTAAACTCCAAAGTTTTCAAGAATTCTGTCCCAAATCTCACTCAAACCAGTAGAAAAATTACGATATTTACCTTGAACTGAGTGCCTGCAATCAATTCTAACACTACCATGATGATCCATGCAAAATTTCATCCAATTTTCAAATATCACTAAAAATGGGTCCTAAATTCCCAAGTTATCACACCTCAAAAATCAACCAAAAATCCATTCCAAAAATTCATAGTGCAACAAGGTAAAAATAGATTTTTACCTTGAATGAAGCTTCTAATCAAGTTTCTAAATTCGCCAACGTGTTCCTCACAAAATTTCCTTAAACTTACGCTTTTGAATCTTTTGAATTTGGGCTTAAGTTGAGTGAAAAATCCACTTTGAAAACCTATTTACAATGCTGAATTTGTTTTAAAGAACTAAAATATATAGGCCACAAGAATAACCTCTGTGATCACAGTCAATAGTGCTCCGCGATAATGGAGTACAACAGGGCACACCTTCGCGAACGTTGCTGGGGTCCTATGATCAAGAAGGCCAAAATGACATACCTCCATGAATGAGGTCCAAGGGCCAGCAATCATGGAGTATATATTCGAGTGCACCAAATATCAGCTAATATCTCACAACTTTGAAATTTTTGAAGGGGTACTTGAAATTCGTTTAGGACCCTGTGCACTCAAATGAACTATGCTACGCAACCAAATTCAACGTTCTGAATCTAATTGTGCAGCAAAATTTTCATACAAGGTTGCTATGAATTATTGTGGGTCCCACTCACACGACTATTTTCATCCAAATTTCATCGAGGGGCTTAATGAGTCCGAAAGCCTCGAGAACTAAACAAGAGTTCATTTTAGATCAAACTCAACATTTCAGAGCTAACCGCACAGTTAAAAATTTTCATGCGGGGTATGTTTTCAAAATATGTTGATCAAAGTTAACCATTGGCTAGTTCTAAAGGCTAAAATGTAAAATTCGGTACAAACTCACACTAAAGGCCTCGTTTCTCAAGCCGACCATTCTTCTAGCCTAATTTGGTCGTTTTGGAGCTGATGGAACTGTTAGAATTCTATTTTGAGGCTATTTACCCCTGTTTTGCACATAATACAATTTTTTAAGATATAAGGCCTTCTAAAACATGAAAAACTACAAACTCTCAAATGAACAGTCAGGCTATTGAGATACCAGTGCTAGCAGGTCATAAAATGACGGGTCATTATAGGAACGCTCTAATAGTGGAAATGATTCAGTATAAGCGAAATGACCCTGGGGGGTCATTATTGCACAACTAAAAGAACTTTCATCTATGAAAGTAAGTACAATCGCAATCTCAAGCACTTAAAGATGAGGACACTGGGCCAACGTGTTCTACTAGGCCTACAAACATCCCCACGAAGCGAACAATGCCAGGATAGAACTCTGGGTTGGAAGAAAACCCCAAAGTCACTTTAGGAACCACAAAATCTTCTTCCAAATACTTATTTTTCACCATACACCACTCAACTATACCAATAATACTTGAAATCACTAGAATTACCTGAGAAAACCAATAGCATGCCAAAACTACCCGGTTGAGGAATGTAGAACCCCAAAAGGAACCCAAACAACTTTACTTTCCAAAATACCTACCTTAACCCTAAATTTCATCATTTTAGCCTATCAAAAGAATCTTGTCGATCCTTATCTATTCTGAACAATCCCAATGCAGTTTGAATCTCATCCATCAAACTCACATAACCAGCTTCTATATATTCGCATCCAACCTCTGAATATTAGAGAACCACAACGATCAATGCGAATAATCTGATCCACAGAAAAATCCAAAATTATGCTTGTTCCCCATAAATCATTCACTCAGCCTGACATACTACTTCTTGAACTAACCAAGCTATGCTAGCAGTTAAGCACCCTGCTGAAGACCAAGTTTCACTGAGTTCTGTTCAAGTGACCTCTCGTTACCTAAGAGACTCTTGGGAACTAACACCATAGGCCCATAAGCTAACCCTCCATTGAAAATCAAGTCAACCGCTCCAATCAAAGATCTACTAAGCATGCAAGTAACAACAAACACACAACAACTGCTCGAAAGCGAACTCACAATACTAACACCACTCAACTAACATTGCGGCTACCAAACAAAATAAATCCAATAATTTTGAACTAAGACACCCCTCCCCCTTTCCCATGCTACCCATCTCTACTACAATCTAAGGAATACCAGGTCAAAAGACAATGATGGGCTTCATTAAAGGAGCAGTAATGACCCAACAGTACCAACTCTAATCAACTCACACCGCAACTAACGAGCATGCTAAATGAAGCTTCCATAGGATAATCACGAGTTTAAAAACTCCACGACTTACTTTGACCCCATCCTAAAGTTAAATAGTTTAAGCAACTCAACCCTTCAATCGACTCATAACGAAAATCCTGAAGCAACCACAGGACACTCCCATTCTAGCTCCAACTCAGTATCCTTGACATTAAAGGTGATTAGTTCTAAATTTCAAAATCGACTGAACAATATGAATGTAGGGCAACTTTTAAGTCTATTAGGACCTACTATCCAACCAAAGGGCCACACCTACCAACACAACAACCAACAAACCAAGTCATCCACTACTAAAAGAAATCTACTACTAAACTATGACACATTTACAATCCAAGCAAGATAACCACCAAAATCACATGAGAGTCAAGGTAGGGCCTAAGTACTTGGGTCATCGGATCCATAAAACCAGTGAGGGCATTAATAAGCCTAAAAAACATTGCCAGAAATTTATTGTAGTTGTATTGAGTCCGAAAGGCAGTTTTAGAGTCACCTACTACCCTAATTCTCAACTAATAGTAACTGGATCTCAGTTCAATCTTGGGAAAATCAAATATTTTTCTCCAATAGTAGGCCAGGCAGGTTGATACGAAACACATCAATAAACTCCCAGACCAAAGTTACCAAATCAATAAAATGAGTCTCACTAGAAACATCACAAACATAAGCTAAATAAGTTAAACACCCCGAACAAACTAATGATTGGACCCACATAGAAGATATAATCCCCATTGTTGTTGTAAAGACCTGGCCCAACACTGTGAAGTATTGTCCGCTTTTGGGCGTTACGTGTCGCCGTCCCCCTCACGGTTTTGTCCCTTTGGGTTTATCTGTAAAGACCTGGCCCAACACTGTGAAGTATTATCCGCTTTGGGGCGTTACGTGTCGCCGTCCCCCTCACGGTT
>JAPFFP010074646.1:0-23532 GCA_026153255.1 Solanum medicagineum | reverse complement strand
CTGTCACCAAGCTCTAGGTTGCTTCGGGGCTTTGTATATGTCTAGAGCTTATGTTTATATTGTATAGTTAGTTGAGGAAGGGCCTGTCCCGACCCTTATCAGATGTTCTTCTTTATTTAGAGGCATTGTAGACTATGTAAAGTAAAAGTGAAGTCATGTCTCGTACTTTAGAAACTGTGGCCCCAACGGCCTAGTCATACGGATTTCCTTTTGTTTTGTTATCACTGTTTATCTGCTTTAAGGCATGTTAAAGGTAGAAACCCCTTATAATATGTATAGTAAATGCATATTTACAGGTTGGTTCTCCCAAGCCATATCGGCAATGGGTGCCAGTCCGCCCTAACGGGACTTTGGGGCGTGACACCTATGTTGGCACATAGTTTGTGGGGAAAAAGGTTGCTTCTGGGGTTCCTGTAACGACCCCCTAGTTTAGGAGCCTTGAGTGCTAGAAAGTTGGTTTAAAAATGATCTGCAGTCAGGTTTTATAACTTGACTTATGGCCCATAGGATGGACCTTGGTCTGTAGATAAGATCATGAGTGAGACTATCGCACATAGGAAAGGTGAGCTATGTGTTATGAGGCAACTCGTAAGTCGAAATATGTTCTATAGGATGCTTCATGGAATGAGGCCAAGAAAAAGGTGACAAACGGCCAAGTGTGGGAGACTTGACGAGTCCAACCATGACCAGTAAGAGTTTATACAACCCATAGCATGGCTTCGTAGCTTTGGGTCTATCAAAGTCAATTTTCAAGAATTTGAAGTATCTTATCTTAAGCGAGGGACATACGGCCTGTGGATTTACTTATGGACCATAATTGGATTTTCATAGATTTAATCCAGTAGTTTTAGTGAGGAGCAGTTTTGTAATCTCTATCCTTTTATTTCCTAAATTATGTCATTTTGGGGATGGGAAAGGGACCCTATATTAACCTTTAATCCCTAATTCCCTCATTCAATATTTCATTCTTCACTCTCTAAGTTTCTAAGGCAAGAAAGGGCTCTTAAGAACAAGACAAGAGAAGAACTAGGGTTTCCAAATTCTTCCCCCAAGGCTTTGAGGTTTTTCCTCTCTAGTTTCCCATTGAACATGAGTTGATTTCTTGGTATCCTTCAACCCATAAAGTTCCTTATTATTCACCTTTTCTTTAAGTTCTTTAAGTTAATGTGCATGATTATGATGATTTGATAATATCTATGTTATTAAGTGCTACTCATGATATCCTACAACTATTTTGCTAAATATATATGCATGTTTGAGTTAATGATGATGACTCTATGTTGGGTCTCAATGTCAATAAAGGTTAGGTGTTTATGATGTTCCATAAAGAGTAATTTCCTTATAACTTGTTTGATTGATGATTGTTCAATTTAAAAAGCCTGGCCCAACTAGTTTTCAAGTAAAGATTTATATGACTATAATTATGATTAGGGCATTAAAGAAGAGCTTTAAAGTTAAAATTGTCAAAGATATAAGTATGATGACCATTCCCCTAAAGATGTTAAGATAGGTCTCTAAGATGAAGGGATAATCCTCACTTGGTGGTTCCTAAGTTTCAAGCTATTCTTACTGATTACCAGTAACTATTCTGAGGTATGTTTTAAAGATTCCATGGGATGACTTTGAACTAAGAGGACTTGAGATTAGGACTCATTATGTTAGTAGAGGCATGACCCTTAAATCTAAATCCCAATGTCCCTAACTATGTGCCACCATAGGATCCCTTATAGGCTAGGCTAGTGGATCCACATAGGCCCAAATATTATGAACGATACAATTACAAGTTACTAAGTTTTGGATATCTATCCTAGCAAATAGATTCTCATTTTTCTAATGGAAGGAGTACATTGGCCTTTTCCTAATGCAAGGACTTCATTGGATTCCATTTAGTAGCTTATATGGCCATATTGTCGATTATGGTCTATTTCCAAAAGTTTTATGATTTACGTTGTGTGTATATTGCATGTACTTTCTTATGCATTAATTTACATTCATTTTGAGACATATTCCTTATGCATGCTTGAGCTCACTTTATGTACCTTTTATCTTATGTATACTCATATGTTGTGTTTAAGAATGATGGCATTACAATTTTATACATACATTACATCTCACATACGTACATTCCCACATACTAACATACATTTTGCCTACATAATTTAACCATGTAGGCACAGGTACTCCTCCACTAGCTCGTTGCTAGCACTCAGTGCCTAAGACTAGCTTTATTATTTCTGGAAAGCCCTTAGATCAGGACCCCTCCACTTTTTATTCTATCATAAATCTTAATTTTAATCGGAGATGATGTATCTGTAGCCTTTCTAAGGCGTTTACTTTATAACTATTTTGGATTTCCTTCTATTTGAAGGAGATCGACCATTACTTGTCCCTTCTGTCTATGATGTAGTTCGTATTCTTATGGAAAAAATGATTGCAGTTATTTCTGCAGCTTTTTAATGTGGTTCATTGTTAAAATGGCCCATAGCCCCTTTCCCTTAGCTTTGGCAAATTGTTTTCATTAAATACATATGAATACTTAAGAAGCTTGAGATGTCTTGAGGTGCTTCCGGATTCATCATGTGACGACTAGACCCCTAGGTCAGGTCATATTACAGTTCCCTTTACAAAATCCTATCTCAATGCCTCATTCGGTGATAACTCATCCCATTGAATTCTTTTGAACATAAACTTGGCAAAATATTGAAACCTAGAATAATAAGTTGCAACTCAAGAGTAGCTCAAACTTAAGGAATCTACCAAGTAAGAATTGTCCTTTCATCTTGGGGAACCATCATATACATCATTTAGGGTATATTTAACATTTTGTTATCTTGGACATAATTTTTTCTTAAATCTTTCTTGTATGCCCTATTGTCATCATATAACATGCAAGGATTGACTGCAAACGTAGCGGGCCAAATCATTAGTTATGAAAATATCATAAATTATAATACTCATGCATGATTATGAGCTTATATAAAACATGCATTAATAGGCCCACTCATCTTTATTCAAAAATCCAGATCATTGGAGTCATTATTATCAACTTAATATGCATGAAAATACTTAGTAAAACATAACATGTGATTATTAAAGGTATATTGCAATATAAACCATCATGGAATAAGCATTAGCATGCATAGTGCAATTCAAGAAACTTAAAGAAAAAGTAAAAGCTTTTAATATAGGGCTTTATGGGTGAAGGGACACCTACAAATCAACTTGCATACCATGGGAACACCTATGATTAATGAATTTGTTGTAATGAAAGAGACCCTTGAAAATCCTATCCCTCAATCTTCAATTTCTCATATGTGTGGATAAAACCCCCATGTTGGGAGTGTGCTTTTGATAGGTCCTTTAATTTACTCAGTCGATTTGCGATGTCCTGACTTATCTGCAGTTAATTTGGATGAATTTATATCCTTTCGTAAGTCTAATGTATGAATTTCAAAGTTGCAAACTTGGGGTTTCATTTTAGATCTCTGATTATTCTGTAGTTGGGATTATTAGAGTGTGGAATGGATATAATGGCTTAAACCATATAGAGTTTCAGCTGATATTTACATTTATGGATTTAATGGTCAAGGTAGTAGGTTTTTCGCTCAACTTCTTAGGCCAAGCGTGTCCTTGGCAGTCCATGTGTGATATGCTAGCTGATTCATGCGAAACACCCTATTAGCTAGAGGATTTAATTTCCATGTGATGAGCACCATGTTGCAACTCCTCCAACTAAAGGGATTCTAAGGGCTCGACCATGAAAATCATCATGAGCACTTGAGGAACTATGTTGATGTGTTTCTCCCATTCAACTTCAAGGGAGTAATCCAGGAGGCTATCCGACTAAAGCTATTTCCTTTCTCCCTCACCGAAGAGGCATTGAGGTGGCTAGCAAAGTTGCCTCGTGATTCTATTACATCATTGGAGGAGCTACAAACTGCATTCCTGTAGAGACTTTTTCCTCCCTCAAAGATGATTGAACTGAGAAAAAGTATTGAGAACATTAACTAGCTAGAGGGTGAGCCATTGCATGAAACATGGCTCCAATTTCAGAAACTTTCACTTCAGTATCCTAACCATGGTTTTCCGGACCATATGCTTTTATAGTACTTTTATGTGAGTCTTGATTCTCCAAATAAAGGAGTGGATGATCAACTAGTGAGAGGAGGTTTAATGACACAATCATTCACTGAAGATTGCAACCTTTTGGATATCATGACAAAAATTAATAGAACTCGTTATACAAGAGATGATGTAGTCCCTCAAAACCAAAGAGGTCCTACTAAGGAATAGATTGCTAAGGACTAAGAAAGGGATAAGAACATGGCTAAGATGTTAATTCAACTTGACCGTTCAACTAAGCATGTCATGGGAGGAAATCGCAAGAGTGTAAATGTTGTGGGGACTACAGGGAGGTGATGTTTGAAGGTGCACCATTTGAAAGTGGTTACAAAGAAGAATGTCATTATATAAGTAACCAAATAGTGGGTTCTCGACTGGCTTTTCAAAAGACACTTGGGAATCAAGGTTGGAACAACAACTCCGAATCGCTAGATTGAGCATGGACTGATCAACCTCAAGTTGGGGGTTGGTAGAATTATGAGGGAGATAGGTACATTCCATTACATGATAGAATGAAGGCTATTTAACCAATGATTAATCAAGAGAATCCTCGAACTAAGGATATGCTTTCACGAATTTTGAGTAAGGTGGAGGCTTCAGACAAGGTATTAAAAGAAATGAAATATGTTTTTTACCAATTGAGACAACTATGACGTCTTATTCGGCGTCCATTAAAGATATGGAGACTCAATTAGGAAATATTTGAACTCATTTGAATCAGTATCCTAATGAAGTATGTTAGCCATTTTTCTATCTCCTTTGGAGTATTACACTTCGTTGTGAGCAAAATTGTGTTGAGGTGGTGAATGGGGATGAGAGTGCTGTTGAAACCCCCCAAAATGTTCTTCGGAAATGCCCATAGTCGTGATTTTCATATATCTTAAAATTTATGTGTGATATCGTAAATACAACTTTATACTATTGACCAGGAGGCAAAATTGACTGGGTAATTGGTATAACCTGAATTTTAGAGGACTCGTAGCGAAAAAAAATTCGCATAAATTCAATTTCTATTGGCTATCCGTACCGTGGCGGCGATGCGCCAGGGGCGCAAATCAGTGTTAAAGGACCCTTCTTAATGGGTCTACATCGCTCTAGTGATGCAGACCAGTGCAGCTTTTCCACTGTTTTCCTATCTCAGCCCAAGCGCATTGGGGTCATAGCCCCATGCCCACTTATATACTTAGACATTTTTTAACTCTGTATCACTCAAGACCCTCTCAAAAACCTCTCCAAGACTTAACCAAATATTTCACTCAAATTTCAAGGATTCAAGCCTAAATTTGGAACTCAAGGATTCTCTTCAAGCTCCAAGTTCTCTTCAAGCTCAACTCAAGATAATCCAAGTTTGAGGTATGTGGGTTTCATCCATTGGGTCCTTGCACCCATGGAGCCCAACCTCCCTTTTTTTGAAAATTACATGTTTTCAAGTTGTATTATCTACGGGTATCTCTTATTATAGATTTTCATAATAAAATATTTTGGGGTTTTATGAAATGTTTATTGAGTATGCATATCAATCTATTTCAAGTTTATACTATGAATTAGTTTTGTCTATTGAGACTATGCATGTTTTGAGCTATGAAACTATGATTTATTAGGACATCTGAAGATGGATTTCAAGGTGTCTTACATAAGGGTATTACCATGTCTTGGTGGGTTGATTTACATTGAGTTTGCTCATATTATTTCACTCTTGAATTGCATGATTTTAAACTAGCATTACACACCCACCAAATGTTTGATAAAATGTCTTGACAAGGAATCTCAAGTTATTGCTATTACATGGTTTACAAATCAAGTAACTTTATGATGATTAAGGGCTTGCATGTATGCACTGAATTCATGAAAAGCATCTATGGTGTTTCAAGTAGACCACACCTTGTTGGGAAATGACATGCCCAATCATCTTGTTGAGGGGGTGACATGCCTCAATCACCTTGTTGGGGGGTGACATGCCCATTCACCATGTTGAGGGGTGCATACCTCGATCACCTTGTTGGGGGGTAACATGCTTAGTCACCATATTGAGGGGTGGATACCTCGACTACCTTGTTGAGGGATGACATGCCCAATCACCACATTGAGGGGTCGATGTGCTGTCAAAATACAACGCATTTGGTGCCTAAAATAAGGGATTTTGTGTGTTCTCAATGCGACTTTCTATGGTTTTTATGTGTTTTGTGTTTTTTTTGCAGAAAATACAGGTTGGCATGATTTTGACGAAAAGTAATAGATTTTGTTAAATTTAAGGACCTATGAGTCCCACTACGAGTCGTAGCCCAAGCTACAAGTCGTAGAGGGCTCTCGTAGTGATTAATAGCTTCTAAAATCAAAATCTGAGAGATTGAAGTTCTGCTATACGAGCCCAGGGTATGGTTTGTAGTCCTCACTACAACTCTTAGAAGAGGACCTCCTAGGGATTAACAGTGTTGATTTAATTTTGACCAAGAAAAACAAGGTTAGATTACAAGAAGACACTATGAGTCATAGATCAGACAATGACTTGTAGTTTGGATCATAGCGGTAAAATCCAAAATGTGAAAGCCTGATTACGACTCATAGGTCAGCCTATGAGTCGTAACTACTCCGACCAAATTTTCTTATTTATTTTAAGGTACTTTTGTAAATAGTATAAATAGTATAAGTTAGGGTTTTAGAAGGAGAATCAAATTGTAGAGAATAAAATATCTTTTCTAGAGAGACTCTTTTAGGGTTTCAGAGTAAACACTTAGGGTTTCACCTTGAAGACCCAATTTGGGGATTAGAATCACTTGTAATTTAACTCCATTGTTCAAGCTTGTGAATCCAAAAATCAAGGTGGTTTATTGTTATTCGTTTTCTCTGGGAAATCCCTCAACTATGTCTATTTTATTCATTGTTTGTGATTTTTCCTAAGCTATGAGTAGCTAAACCCCCACAACTTGGTGTTGTGGGAACCTTGAGTAGCTAGCTTGAGATAACCCGGATTATTTGCATTTCTTTAGTTGGGTATTTCAATGTATTATCCTTTTTCCTTCGAATTTCTTGTTGTTTGGTGGTGGCCCACACCAAACCCTGCCTAGAGTCATAATCCTGACTAAGGTAGTGATGCATATGAAAAGGAAATGGGTGACCGGATTTGATTGATATGTTCTAATCTGATCAACCTAACCCGAACAAGGAGAGGTTGACTGGGAAAATACAGAATGGCTAGTTGGCACACCATGGTTGCCGACCAAGCGCCATGGTGAAATTCGACCTTCACCTTTACCAAAGTCCTGAAAGAATCTAAGTTACCATCCTTCATGTGATGTCCTAATTACAATTATGTTATTCAGGGTATTTTAATTAGTGAATCATGGGGAACACAATTTTCGAGTTGATCCTCAAATTGATTGTCTCTTTGTGATTGTTAGTATAGTTTTTGTAGTTATTTCACTCCAATTTATAAACCCCCCTCCTTCTAGAGAATGTAGCTGATTGATACTTTAAATGATTTTTGGTGAGTCAATTTGGTCAAACCCTGTATTCCCTGTGGATTCGACCATAGCCTTTGGTTATGTCACGCCCCCATCCTAGAGCATAGACATGACCGGCGATTGGGGAACCCGAAGAAACCCCAAACAAGCCTCGTAGCATATCTTCACACATCCTTGGTCATATAAGTAAAATAAATCAACATAAGAAACATAAACAAGGGAAATTAGGAGTAAAGGAGAGAGACATATATTTAAATAGCTTGAATATCATAAGTGAGTCAAAGCTTAAGAATAATACATATCTTGTCCAACAATACCTCTAACATAGAACTTAGTGGGGGCCAAGACAAGCATCTCACCCTCATAGTCAAAGCATACTAAAAGTAAAGATAGTCTTTAATACATAGCATAGGAATGAAATCAATGTCCCCGGAATGGAGGACTCACCAACTAGCGTGAATGAATACCACTATCCTCGTGGAGGAGGATGACGGCCAAATGGACCTCTGGTTCCTACATGGTAACATCATGTAGGCATAAAATATGCATTAGTACATTTGAATGTACTACGTATGTAGGATGCAATGCAACAAGAGATAGCTAATATAGTCAAAATGCATAATAATAGGCAATAGGCATAATGTAACAAAATAGCATATATGATCAACGCATAAGTTAAACATGATTATAGATCATAATACATAGGTGTGGGAAGAGACCTCAATCGATATAGAATAAGACCAAGCGAGCTACCACTTGGAATCCTGATGATTACACATCACCGGTAAAGAGGTGGTCTACTTGCCAAGGTAAATCATGCTTTAATCTTATGGGAACATGACCCAATTTCATATGAAGTAACCTTCCTTATCGTAATATGACCCAATTTCAGACAGGATTTCATTAAGAACTTCACCTTACGGGAACATGACCCAATTTCAAAAAGAACCTCAAGAGAAAGTGTACTAAGTGGATCCACTAGTATTGCAAGGGTATAACATAGTCCTATTGTGGCAGATAGTTCAAAGAAAGAGAGAAAACCCTCCATCAGTCGGTGCTAAGTTTAATCCCATGGAATACTTATAATAATCAAACCTTAGTAACTAATGAGAAACATAGAATCATGACACGAGTAGCTGTAAAACATCCTCGACCTCTAATGGTGAGCCCAACTTCAAACATAAGAATAGTTCATCATCAAACATTACCCTTGCACAGACATCAACATTAAGGCGTTCACAAGAAGTAAAATCTTTGAGAAAGTGCTTAAACCTGACTTTACAACATCATCAACATTTCCATGCATTAAGTATATCTTTAGAAAGCTCATAATCATCATAGAGTTACTTGAACCATAACTCAACCACCAATAGATCATAAAAATAGGCCTATCCTCATGGGTCCCAACTCTTTGTCATTAACTATGTGCCAAACATAGGTTTATTTTAATTCCCCTTTGTGGATGATTATGTTATGATGATGAAAAATCCTTCCCAAAATGGTGTGTTCCGTAAGGTAAGATTACTTCTACGAAATAGGAGGACTGTAAGGAGAAGTAGAGGTCCACCCTTGGCAAGTAGATCCCCCTTTCTTTGATCTAGGGAGTACATTGAAATTTCATGTAATAGCTCACTTAGTCTCTTTTATGTCGGTTGAGGTCACATACCCGCTAAGTCTAAAGTATTACGGCATTTCCTGCATCATGGACTTCATTGTATATTAGTGTATTACTCTTCCTTGTGTATATACTTCTTTCTATATATGTGCTCTTGACATCTAACATTAAATGCAGGTTTGATGAGTTTATATGCATTGCATGTCCGCATACTTAGTAAATTCAAATATACTAATGCATACTCTTTACCTATATGATATAAATCCTCCTCTTGACAGTTAGCTCGAATTCTGAAAGTTACTGTGGTGAGTCCTATCATCCAAGGACAACCACTATTCATCTACCTATTATGCTGCTTCTTATTATGTTCATTTACTTTGAGGGTGAGCCCGGGACATGTCTTGCCCTATCTTATTCTATGACTTTGAGGCATTGTTGGACAATATTAGACTCTTGTACGGATTTGTGCTATGTCATGTTATCTGCTTATAGAGATTATGATTATGGCTATCTATTGAATATTGATAATATGCTGATATGATTATGATGGGATGGGAAATGTGGAAAGTCCTATGTCTTATTTTATCCCCATTTCGTGAGTCATACTTACCCATCCCTTAGTTTTTATGTGTTATTTGCTATATTTATCTTGCTAATCCCTATCCTTACAACATCCTGTAGCGTGACTCATACTTTCCCCTCCTTTAGAACTACGTGTTTATTTCTTTATTAAATGATTCTAAATTGATTATGTGTATGTGGATGCTATGAGGCTTGATTGGGGACTCTCCGGTTCCCATTTACTATGTCACTCCTAGGCCCTAGGCCCGGGTTGCAACAAGATTATTATCATAGCAATTGGTTTATAAATGATCCTCGGAGCCTAACATTTCACATCTAGTAGAGTCCTATTCATGGGTGTAACATGCACCATACATGTATGTGGGAGGCTATGATGGTGTTCTAGGAATTGTCTCACTTCTTTATGTCATATGTCATGCTTTCATGTCTTAAGACTTCCTAACTTTTACGGTTTCTTTGATGCTTTACAGAAGATGCCTCCAAGAAGAGCCACTCTACTAAGGAAGGTCTTGGTTAATAAGGACCAAGTCCCCTAAGAGCCTATGGTAGAGCCAGTTACTCAAGATAAATTCTAGACTGCCTTTGCGACGCTTGCCCAAGTGGTGATCAATCATGCTTGGTAGGATAATCGTCCTCCTTATGCTCCCACTTGGGCTGCTAGAGTGCGTGATTTCACTTGGATGAATCCTCTGGAGTTTCATGGGTCGAAAGCTGAAAAAGATGCTTAAGACTTCATTGATGAACTCTCTAAAGTGTTGAATATCATAGGGGTGACTTCAGACGAGAAAGATAAGCTAGCTGCCTACCAGATGAAGGATATGGCTCAAGTGTGGTACAACCAATGGTTGATGGAGAGGATTGGATGATTGGGTTAATTGGGAAGTGTTCAAAGTTTGCCTTTCTGGACTATTTCTTTCCTCTTAAGCTTAGGGAGGCCAAAATATAGAACTTATCAACCTCAAATAGGGTGGCATGTGTGTGAGGTAATATTTCCTTTAATTCGTAAAGGTCCCAAAGTATGCTCCTATATTAATGGCTGACCCCCGTGCAAGAATGCACAAGTTTATTTCTGGGATCTCTGATTTGGTTGTGAAAGAATGCCATATAGCTATGCTTATTCAGGATATGGACATCTCCATGCTCATGACTTATGTTGAACAGCTCGAATGGGAAAAAATTAAGGAGAAGAGGGTGAATGGTTCTAGGAGAGCTCGTTATGATGGTGGGTGCTCTAACTCCAGGGATAGTGGTGGATATGGTTGCTTCCAAAAAGGCTTGGGTTTGAATGAAAAGGTTGTCAATGTTAGAGTGCCTCCTACTAAGACTCAAGTAGGAGGTTGGCAAATGCCTTCTTGGTGTGACAAGTGTGGGGAGAAACACTCAGATACATGTTTGAAACATTTAGGTGCTTGTTTTGGGTGTGGTGAGATAGGCCAAGAAGTGTCAGGGTAAAGTAGCCCAAGGTGGTCAAAGCTAGGAAAAAGCTCCATAAGATGGTGCCCCCAGAAATAATAGGTTCTATTCTTTGCATGCTCATCAAGAGGACGAGGAGACTCTAAATGTAGTGATTGGTATGTTAAAAGATTTTGATTTTGATGCTTATGCTTTTGTTTGGTCTGGGTGCAAATTTATCTTTTTTGACTCCTCTTTTGGCTATTAAGTCTGGATTGAGTTTTGAATATTAAGGGATCCCCTTTCAGCTTATACTCCCTTGGGTGAGTTTATTATTTTCGAAAGAGTCTATCAGGGTGGTCCTGTTTCTGTTTTGCACAAAGTCATTTCGTGTGATCTTGTGGAACTTAAGATATTTGATTTTTAATATTATTCTCAGGATGGATTAGTTGCATACATCATATGCCTCGATAGATTTTACAACCCGAAAGGTCAAATTCCAATTTCTAGATGAGCCTATTCTTGAGTAGAAGGGTAGTAATTCTGCTATAAAGGGTCGGTTAATCTCTTATCTCAAAGGCCGAAGGATGATTTCAAAGGGGTGCATTTATCATATTATGAGGGTTAGAGATGTGGAGCCTGAGCCACTTATTCTTGAATCGATTCCTGTGGTTAATGAGTTTTTGGATGTGCTCCCCAAAGATTTGCCCTATATTCCTCTCGAAAGGGAAGTAGACTTTGGCATAGATCTCCTCCCGAATGCTCAACCTATTCCCATTCCTTCTTATCATATGGCACTAGCTGAATTGAAGGAGATGAAGGACCAAACTAAAACCAATATGAATATTATAAAGACAATAAAAAAAATTGTTATATTTCCACCTCAAAGTGAAATATAGTATTTAATTCTTTCTTTCATTCAATGCCTATTAGTGTTCCAAAAGTTAAAATAAAGAGGTATGGATTTAAACGTGGACTTTGGACTGACATATAGTGCAACTTATCAGATATGTTGGGTCATATGGTATTTCCCCATTCTCTCCCCAATCAAGATATCACTCGTTTCTCCCAAGAAAGATAAATTGAATCATCCAAAATTTAGAGGACTTGTTGGAGAATGGCTTTATTAGACCAAGTATATCACCATGAGGTGCTCCAGTGTTATTTGTAAGAAACAAAGATAGGTCTCTTCGGATGTGCATTATTTATAGGTAACTAAATATGGTAACCATCAAGAATAAATATCACTTGCCAAGGATCGATGACTTGTTTGATCAACTTTAAGGGGCCACCTATTTCTCAAAAATTGACCTCCGTTTTGGTTATCGTCAACTGAGGGGAGTGTGACATTCCCAAAATGACCTTCCAAAATAAGTATAGGCACATTGAATTTGTGGTGATGTTGTTTGGTTTGCCCAATGCTCCAGCTGTGTTTATGGATCTTACGAATCAGGTGTTCAAGTTGTTTCTTAATAGCTTTGTGGTTGTCTTCATCGATGATATTCTGATTTAGTCTCTAAGTGAGCGGGAGTATATGGATCACTTGAGGTTGGTTCTTTAAACTTTTTGGGAGAAGCACTTGTTTACCTGAGGTTGGTTCTTCAAACTTTTAAGGAGAAACAATTGTTTGCTAGTTTGGTAAATGTGAGTTTTGTTAGGTGAAGTAGCTTTTCTTGGTCATGTGGTGTCTAATGATGGCATTAAAGTTGACCCAAAGAAGAATGAGGCTGTGAAATATTGTCCTAGACCATTGACTCCTTCTAATATTAAGAGCTTCCTTGGGTTGGCTGGTTATTATAAGAGATTTATTGAAGGTTTCTCATCCATTGCGTCTCTATTGACTAAGTGTACTCAAAAGAAGGCCATGTTTATATGGACTGATGAATGTGAGAAGAGTTTTCTAACTTTGAAAGACCGATTTACATCAGCTCCTGTTTTGACTCTACCAGATGGCTTAGATGGGTTTGTGGTGTATTGTGATTCTTCTCAGATTGGGTTGGATTGTGTGCTTATCAACATGATAAGTGATAGCTTATATATCAAGACAGTTGAAGGTGCATATCCGACTCATGATCTTCAGTTAGCAGCTGCAGTGTTTGCTTTCAAAATTTGGAGACATTATTTATATGGGGTTCATGTTGATATGTTCACTGATCACAATATCATGCAATATGTGTTCACCCAAAGGGATCTAACTTGAGGCAAAGAAGGTTATTGGAACTTTTTAAAGATAATGACATAAGTGATCAATATCATCCCGGCAAGGAAAATGTTGTAGCGGATGCTCTTAGTAAGATATCTTTGAAGATTATGGCCCATGTTGATGAAGGGAAGAATGAATTGGTAAAAGATGTTCACCGTTTAGCCAGGTTGGGTGTTAGATTGGCTGACTCTAATGAAGGTGGTATTCATGATCTGAATGGGGCTAACTCTTCTGTGGTTATTGATTTCAAGGCTAAATAAGATTTAGACCCATCCTTGGTTAAGTTAAAGAAATTGGTTGTGAAAAAGAAAGTAGAGGTTTTCTCCTAAGGGAGATATAATGTGCTTTGATATCAGGATCAGTTGTGTGTTCTGGTTGTTGATGGCCTTATAAAGGTGATCATAAGTGAAGCCCACAACTTATTATTCCATACATCCGGGATCTACCAAAATGTATTGGGATTTGAGGGAAGTGCATTGATGGCATGGTATAAAGAAAGACATAGGCAAGTTTGTATCTGAATGTCCTAATTGTCAATAAGTAAAGGTAGAACGTCAAAGGCCTGACGGTTTAGGACAGGATTTGAGATTCACTTGGAAGTGAGAAGATATGGATATTGAGTTTGTGGATGGTTTTTCCCAAACTCAAAACCAAGTTGATTCAATTTGGATTATCGTTGATAGGATGACTAAATAGGCTTATTTCCTACCGGTCAAGAATACCTTCAATGCCGAAGATTATGCAAGGTTATATATCCAACAATTTGTAAGGTTGTATGGTGTGCCTATGTATATCATATTTGATCGTGGCAACCAATTTACTTCGACTCTTGGAAATTGTTTCAAAAAGGGCTTGGCATGAAAATGAAGTTAAGTACTGCTTTCCATCTTCAAATCGATGGAAAAGCCAAGAGGACAATTCAAACTTTGGAAGACATGTTGAGTGCTTATTGTCAAGCCCAAAGTCCCACTAAGGCGGACTGGCACCCGTTGCCAACAAGTCTCGGGATAACCAACATGTAACCATTCACTGCTATGAACATTATAAGGGGTTTCTATATTCCGCATGTATTCAAGAAGGTAGACAATAATAACAAGCCAAAAGAAAATGCATATGACCAAGTCTTTGGAGCCACAATGTCTAAAGTACGAGACATGGCCACACCTTAATTTACATAGTCTACAAAGCCTCTAAATAAGGAACCATTAGATAAGGGATGAGACCAGCCCTACCTCATGACTAACTATACAATACAAAATATAAGCTCTGGGCACACAGAGTCTCGAAGCAACATGGAGCTCAGTGAGAAAAGTTGGATATCCTATACTCCTATTAGGGCGATCTCTGGTGGTTGTACCTGGAGAATGAAACGTAAGTCCCTCGTAAGGGACGTCAGTACGAGATAATGTACTGAATATGTAAGGCATGAGGTACTATACATGAAGTAATAACTCAAATGAAATCATGCACTGGTGTAAGGAATAAAGGACCACCTTTAGTCGTAATGTGGAATCATGTACTTTATGTCCTTTTCATTACATTTCCTTTCTTTACTATATAATCTGTGCACAACATATAATACAAATGACCAGCTGATTAGTGGTAAATCAATATCATGATCGGCCCATGCTAGGTTTTCCTTTCACCCCTGGGATACCCCCCGTAATGGGATCGGCCCATGCTAGGTGATTCTTCTACCCCTAGGATACCATCCATCAATAAGCAACATATTTTATCTTTTATTTACTTTTGAGATAATTCTTATGGTAGTCATAATATTTGAGTTGTAGGATCATAGATATAGCATGTGACATGTCGCTCTTGTATATTCCCAAAGGAAAAAAGATCTCTGAGAGTTGTTTCCTGAATCTGAAAGAGAGTACTTAGGTTCTCCCAATAACTAAAAAGTGTAGCATGCCTGAATCCAACTGGGGTTCGTGTTGGTGGAGGAACTGGATTGGAAAAAGGAGATATTTTAGTTGTAAGATATCTAATGAAACCGTTACTAGATTGAGATCTTATTCAAAGAGAAAGATCTCAAATATCTAGAGTTTCTTTTTTATATTTTATGGATGATCCAATCTGCAAGGACCATGATTGGGAATTGTTTGATCGTCTTTCTCTGAGGAGGAGTTGAAATAGAATCAACTTGAATTCGGGACCGCTATTTGAAATCTTAGTGAAAAACTGGATTGCTTGTCTCATGTCTGCTTTTCGTGAAAAAATACCAATTGAAGTGGAGGGTTTCTTCAAACAACAAGGTTACACAAATAATGAAATGCGTAGGAGATGAAACAACACATATACTTTGTTTTGTAGAAAGAACTCGTGTATCTTAGTATCCAAGTAGGCATGCAGATTTGCAAATGACTATGTATGGGAGCATATGAACATGTGAAAGAGAGAAGACACGATTATTACTTGTGTTGGAGTTGGTAAGTGCCTTTATGTGCCAAGGAAGGATCCAGATTTCATGCTAAGTAATAAAAAATCAGGTAGCCTTACATACCTCATTGTACCACCTCGCTATCATCTCAAAATAACCTTTGGTCCTCCAAAATATTTATTTACAGTACAGTAGGTGATAAAACTATTATTAGCAGCCAATAGATACATCTTGGCAGTCCATTCTCATAAAAAAAATAACGCACGGGCAGCAAGCGTGTATTTATCAACCCGCGCGTATTCTTTCAATCTTTTCGCCTCTAATCATATTTTCTAATACACATTCTCATATTCATATCATGTACAACTTGTTCAAGTGTCATTATCGTCTCACAACAGCCTACAAGGCAAAATACATAACAATTCTACAATTTCCAATTATTAGCCCACAAGTTCCTACTAAAAGCACGATTAAGATATCATGCAAGAACTCATTTGTAAGGAAAACAAAAATGATGCATCAAACTTGTTACATTATTCCTGAACTAATCCTCTTTAAAAAAATCAACCTCCCTTCATAATCAAGCCAAGCAAGAAAAGGAAAGTCTCTAAATAAATAAGGAAAGTGAGTAGCAACTCTTGGAACACATGTTGTCCAATATTTCACACAAGCACAACAATATTACTTCTCTTGTTTTTCATGGAAAAATTGCACTAAATACATAGGTATTCTTACTTACCTTAACAACCATGGAATAGGGCTTCTCCAAGAACCCTAAAGTTTTGTTGTGGCTGTTTTGTAAATCCAAGAGAGAGCAAGGAGCAAAACTTTGAAAAATCTGATTTTTGGTCTATGTTAAAATGACTTGATGTTGCTGGTTTTTAACCCCTTTTAAAGGTCCATCATTTGCCGACTTTCTTCTACAATTTAAGCAACATTTTAGCAAGGTGCTGATGCAACTGCTTGTCCCTTTCATTTGGGCCTTGGATGTCCATTTTCTCTTTTTCCTCCACTTAGTTTAGGCCCAAATAATCACGTGGGTTGTGAATGTACTTGGGACCTTTTTGTATTCATCATGGGCTGGGAAATAATGACCCTTTATGATGCTAAACCATGGGCCAAAAATACACCCTTAACTTGGGCTTTATCCATTATCAGACTTGGACTGATTCAGTGTTCAGCCTCGTCTCCACCTACCTAGCCTATTTAAGCTAATCATATAGATGACTCACCTGCTGGCTTCCTAAGTCCCACATGAAACTCACTTCTTTTACTTCGTTTAAGGTCACGATCTCCTTAATTTGGCTTACAACTTATATACACTCACTCATCTCAAGCATTAGATGTAAATATAGCCCTCCAATCTAAAAGTTAGGCATTTTTAAAATTGGTGTTCCTTCAACCAAAGCCATATCATGTTCCATATGCATTGGAATAGTACACGTAAGATATGGGGTGTTACATCCTTCCCCCTTAGGAACATTAGTCTTTGAATGTTAGCATAATTGGATAGCCTAAACAAGTGCAACCCTTCATTTATACCAACTTTTGACAACATAATAAGCATTCAAGAACACGCACTTAGTAATGAATCAATTTTGTATCTTGTACTTCCTCTTTAGCTTCAAATAAATGAGGATACTTAGATCTCATCACTTCCTCTGCCTCCTACGTTCTCTCTACTTGCCAGTTTCTCTAAAGTACCTTTACTGAAACTATTTCTTTATTTCTTGTATTCTTAACTTGACAATCTAGAATAGCAATAGGTACCTTTTCATAGGTGAGATCTTCTATAAGATGCACATCCTTAATAGAAGTGATACGGGATGGGTCACCTGCGCATTTTATGAAGCATTGAGACATGAAACACTAGACAAACCATTGAAAGTTCTTATGGTAGCTCTAATTCATAAGCAACCTGTACAAACCTTTTAATAATCTTATATGACATATATAACATGGGATCAATTTTCTCTTCTTACAAAATCTCATAAAACCTTTCATTTGGGACACCTTTAAGAATAATGAATTTCCTACTGAGAATTCTAGTCCTCTCCGTCTAGAATCCGCATATGATTTGTGATGACTTTAGGCTATTTCTAGCCGTTGTTGTATTACCTTAACTTTTTCCATGACTTGTTGGACTAGATCTGGCCCAAGCAAGGTGGTTTTACCCACTTCAAACCATCAAAATTGGCGACCTACATTTTCTTCCATACAAAGCTGGTGCATCTTGATCCTTGAATGGTAGGTATTACTATAGGCAAATTCAAGAAGAGGCAAATGGTCCACCCAATTACCCTTGAAGTCCAATGCAAAAGTTGGTAACATATCTTCAAGTGTTTGAATGGTGTGTTCTGCATGACCGTTTGTTTGAGGGAGGAAAGTTGTACTCAAATTCACTTGTGTCCCTAAACTACTCTTGAAGACCTTCCAAAATTCTACAGTGAATCAAGCTCCCCAATCAAATATAATGGAAATTGAGACCTCATGTAGCCTAACTATCTCTTTAAGGTATAACTTTGCATACTCTTCAACTGTATTATTACTCCTAACTAGCAAGAAGTGTGCTGACTTTGTGACTCTATCAACTATTACCCATATGGAGTCAAGCTTCTAAAATGAGCGACAACCCAGTAACAAAATCCATATTGATCATTTCTCACTTCCACATTGGAAGCTCTATACACTGCATGTAAACTCCCATCTTTTGGTACTCTACTTCGACTCTTGGCAATTTGGACATTGAGAGACAAATTCTGCAAGGTCCTTTTTCATGCCTCCCCACTAAAACATTCCCTGTAGGTCATGATACATTTTAGTTGATCCTGGATGGATGGAATATCTTGAATGATGGGCTTCTTCCATTATCCCCCTTCTTAGCGCATTAATATCAGGCACACATAATCTATTTTGGCAATACAGTACTCCATTTTGTGTAAGTTCAAAGCCCTTCATCATACCCCGACTCAAATTTTCCTTAAGCCATCATAGAACAGGATCCTCGAATTGCCTTTCTTTCACCTCCATAACAAATGAGGACTCTATAGTATTATGCACAACAACCCCTTCCTTTGGAGTTTCAAGAAGGCAAACTCCCAAACTGGCTAGCTGATGTTGCTCTTTAGCCATTCCTTGTTTCTTATGGCTTGGTCACTAATATTCATCATTGCCTTATAACTCAGAGCATCAGCTACCATATTTGCTTTCCCCGGATGGTATAATATATCAATGTCATAATCCTTTATTAACTCTATCCATCTTTGATGTCTTAAATTTAGGTCTTTCTACTTAAAACTGTACTGTAAATCCTTATGATCAGTACATATATCAACGTAAACCCCATACAAAGAGTGGCGCCATATTTTCTGAGCAAACACAACTGCTGCTAGCTCAAGATCATGTGTTGGGTAGTGTTTCTCATGCTGACATATTTGTTAGAGGTATATGATATTATCCTACCATATTGTATCAGTACACACCCTAAGCCAACTCCTGAAGCATCGCAATACACGACATACCCCTCGGTGCCTTTTGGAAGTAGTAGCACAGGTGAAGAAGTTAACTTATTTTTCGGCTCTTGCAAGCTCCTTTCACATATATCATTCCATTGGAACTTGGTTGCCTTATCTATCAACTTTGTTAGAGGTTCATAAATAGAAGAAAAACCTTCAACAAACCTTCTATAATTACCTGCCCACCCTAGGAAGCTCCGAACTTCCTTGGGTGTAGCTAGCCTTAGCTAGTTTTTCATAGCCTCTATCTTTTGTGAATCAACCGTTATTCACTCATTGGACACAATATTACCAAAGAATGCCACTTATTTTAACCAAAATTCACATTTAGAAAACTTGGAATACAAATGTCTATCACGAAGAACTTGTAATACCTGTTGTAAGTGATTTGCATGGTCCATTTCTAACCTTGAATATTCTAAAATATCATTTATAAATACTATTACGGACACATCTAAGTATGGCTTGAATACCTTATTCATCAGATCTATAAAAACTACTGGTGCATTTGTTAGCTGAAATGACATAACAAGAAATTCAAAGTGACCATAGCGTATTTTGAAAGCTATCTTAGGTATATCTTTCTCCTTCACCCTCACTTGGTGATAATCTAACCTCAAATCAATATTTGAAAAGAATTTAGCACCCTGTAACTGATCAAATAAATCATCAATCATGGGGAAGGGGCATTTATTCTTAATTGTCACCCTATTCAATTGTCGATAGTCCATGCACATTCTCCAGGTGCCATCCTTTTACGTAAAAATAACACTGGTGCACCCCAAGGGGACATACTAGGACTTATAAAACCCTTCTCCAATAAGTCTTCTAACTGTTCTTTTAATTCACATAATTCTGTCGGGGCCATTCTATATGGAGGGATAGAAATTGGTTGAGTGCTTGGAAATAAGTCAGTACCAGAATCTACTTCTCATTTTGGAGGTAAGCCTAAAAGATCTTCAGGAAACACATCAACAAATTCATTCACTACTGGAACTAATTGAAGAGTTGGTGATTTCGCCTCAATATACCTCACTCTAACTTAATGACACATATATCGCTTAGATGCCATCTTTCTTGCCTTAAAATAAGAAATAAAAACCTCCCCTTATGTGCCCCAACACTGCCTTACCATTCAAGAACTGCCTTATTTGGAAAGTGGAAGTACAATCTCTTAGTTCGACAATCCAGGGTGGCATAGCAAGAAGCTAACAAATCCATACCCATTATAACATTGAATTCCACCATTTCTAGCTCAATAAGGTCAGCCAATGTGTCAAGTCACAAATGTTACTACACAATCATAATAAATTGTTCTAGCCATAATAGATTCACCAGTTGGTGTAGTCACTTCAAATGGTTTGTTCAATAATTTGGGTTTTCTCTTAAGCTTCCCAACAACCAGTGGGGTTATGTATGATAGCGTTCAACCAGGGTAAATTAATGCATATATATTATGTGAAAAGATGGACAATGTACCTGTGACCACATCGGGTGAAGCTTCCAAATTTTGCCGACTCCCAAAGCATAAGTGCGATTCTGGACACTACTGGAGCCAGCTACCCCTCTAACACCTCTACCACAACCTGTAAGTACTTGTTTTCCCTTACCTAATGGAGGACAAAATGATGATGATGCAACAACTAACCTAGTAGATTGTGCTATATCACCCATTCGTCTCCTCGGGCATTCTCTCATCATATGCCCTGGCGCACCATACCTATAACAAGCATTTGTCCCAACGTAACATGTAACTGAATGACTTCTCCCACATTGTTTGCAAGGATATCTAGGAGTCATTCGCTGGCTTGCCGAATATCCAGTTATCCGTACACCTAGTGCTTGACTTCTGGACCAAACTGATTACTTCGAGACCCTTGGATTTGTGGTGGAGCGCTAGTTACAGAGTAAAGGTTGATGACCTGGATGGTCTATTAGGAAATCGAGGCCTAAGCTTATCTTGAGATGGTATAAACTGCCCCATCGACCTGGCCCTCTTTTCAACTCTTGTGTCTTTCTTATTTGCCTCTGATCCTCTAATTTCTTTGCAAAAGTTTTCATCCTTGCTATATCCATGTGTTTATTCAAGGAAACAATGGTACAGTCTCCGACAAGATACGTATCCAATCTATCCACATATCGATGTACTTTATCTACCATAGTAGCAACTATATATTCGGAGCAGACCTTGCTAGGGATGTAAATTAAAGGCTATACTCCCTCACATTCATATTCCCTTGGTGGAGATTCAAGAACTGATCTGCACGGGCCTCTAGAATTTCTAATGGCAGGTAATAGTCAAGAAATGCCTCTTTGAACTCCTCCTAGGTAGTTGGAGGTGCATCTATACCCTTGGAATGCTTCCAAGCTTCATACCACCATATCGTCACACCCTTCAACCTATATGTCGCTAACTCGAAAGCTTCTATACAACTCACATGCATAATATCTAAAGCGCATTGAATCTGGTCATCAAAGTCTTGGGGATCTTCATTTGGATCTGACCTGGTGAAGGATGGAGGGTCTAAATTAAGGAAGTCATGTATCCTTGTGCTAGCTGCCCTATTCGCACCACCTGCACCTATGACTGGGCCTTCTTTTCTTTGACCTTGGCTAGAAACTATATGAGTCAATAGCTAGACTGCATTTCTCAAATCCTGCATGGTGGCATCGGTAGGTGGTACTGGGGAATTTCACTACTTACTGGTTCATCAGGAGTTGGAGGAGTTGGAGATGTGATGTGCTATCCACAAATAACACATTTGATTCCCAAAACAAGGAATTATGTGAGTTCTTAGTGAGAATTTTTATGGTCTTTATATGTTTTTGTGTTATTCTTGTAGAAAGTTAGGTTGGCATGATATTGAAGAAAAGTTACAGATTTTGTTAAAGCTTAGGACATATGAGCACACTTACAAGTCATATCCCAAGCTACGAGTCGTAGGATATGTCGTAGCAAGAATTAAAGACCAAAAATTTAGAAATCTGCTAAGTGGAGGTCACCCCTACGAAGCCATCCTACGAGTCGTAAGTCTCACTATGTCTCATATAGGTGGACTCGTAGCAAGAATCAGAGAGCCAAAATGTTGGACGAAAAATCTGAAGGCCAAGACTACAAGAGGAACATATGAGTCGTAGCTCAAGCATTGACTCGTACCTATGGGTCGTACCAATTTAGTCTAAGATTCCAAGAACCTGATACGAGACCCCGATTACGACTTGTAGGTCATCCTATGAGTCGTACCTGTGAGACATATCAGTTGCCAGCTGTCTTTTCTATGTAAATTCTAGGGTCATTTTGTAAATACTTTATATATTTAAAGTTAGGTTTATAGAAGGAATTTTCGACCAAAAGACATTCTAGAATCATGTTTTAAATCTTTTCTAAGTTTTTTTAGAGTAGTTCATTGTTCACACTTGGAATAATCATTTTGGGGATTGCAAATCTTGCCTTGTACTCTTTGTTGATCAATCAAGCTTGTGGGGTTTGCAACTTGTGGTGTCTTCACTTTTCATTGTGTTGGTAAAACTCTCAACTATGCCCATTATTTGTATTTTGTGTGTTTTGTTTAGCCATGAGTAGCTAAGCACACAAAACTTGGGGTTGTGGGAAACATGGGTAGTTGACTTGAGATGACATAGGTTTATTGCATTTCTATGATTGGGGTTTCGCATGTATTGTCTATTCTCCTTCATTATGATTGTTGTTTGGTGGTCGCCAACACTAAACCCCGCCTACTATCTTGATCTTGACCAAGGTAGTGACAAATAGGAAAAGCGAAGTAGATGACGGATTCGATGAGGGACTTGATTGGCTCACGGACCGTTCGGACGTCCGTGGGAAGAGGCCCCTTGAGCATAGTGATGACCCAGAGCCGACCTCAAAGAACCTGCGACAGGAGGAGGAGCTCATACCTGAGGAGGTGGTGCAGGATCGCTATTGTTGATGGCTATTCAAAGAGATCGAGCACAACACACCCTACATGGAGAGGATACATCTGTTACTACTGCAGAGGAGATGGTGCCCCAAGAATCCGCAGATCAGCCCGAGATTAGTGCTTGATGCACCATGATGTTTGACCTCTTCTGAACCTAGCTCTTACTTTGCTTTATGGATATTTTTTCCTTGTGTTAGACAAAATTGTTTTCTTGTTGGTTTTTGGATGTTTTTGTTGGATACTGTTCTTACTTTGGGTTTTGGATATTAATTTTGTTAATTGTTAGTTTTTAATGTCTATATATCTATTTTATGTTTT